>APFE030970336.1:0-76432 GCA_000404065.3 Pinus taeda
CGCCCCCCCTCTAACCCCCCGGTTCACTACATGGGTTAGTCGTGGAAAGAATATAACACAACCCAACATAAATGCTTTTATCAATATAATCTTTGCAATAAAATAGATACAAATATATATGATTCCAATATGTTTCCAAGCACCAACTTGCACTTTTGTGAGACTCCAACCTCCAGAGTACCAACTTTGTTTTGTCAAGGCACCAACCTTGGACTTAGGAGCACCAACTCGCAGGACACCAATCCTTCTAGTTCAGAGGCACCAACCTTGAATATAGGAGCACCAACTCCAAGAACACCAATCCTTCCAACTTCTGAGGCACCAACCCCCAGGGGTCTGAACCAATCTTGTCAAGGCATGTTTGATAGTAATGTTCTACTCCCAAAACTCGTCTTTGTTGAATTATGTTTGTTTACAGCTTCACTATAATCTCCATGCTACAACATCAATGGCAACCAATCTTCTTATGAAGAAGTCTATACAACTCTTCATATTGTCCACACAGAGTCTGCAAAATTTATCTCACGATGATATCAAATAGCCTTCATGATCTCTGATAATGTCTCTACACAGCTTTAGTGAGTCTGCTATTAGTTGCACTAAGCTCTGCACAAGAACCAACTCTCTGTTTCAAGCCTCTATTCTAACTGTCACAGTAAATGCTTCAGGTGTGACTGCTTCTCTGCTGGCTACTTCTCCCTTCAAATGATGTCAGATAAAACTTTATTTATTACATCACATAATTGCTCTTCAAAATGCATTATGTACCTAATTAATTCATCATGGACCTGAGTCTTTCACAGGGTAACACGACCAACAGAGTTTCTCGTCCTTCAACTACCTCATGTCCTGCTGGACCTTCGTCTTCCTTCTGTACTGCTGGACCTTTGGCCCTTTTCTATTCAGGTGGACCTACGGCTTACTCCTTTCATCCATTTCGCCAACTACATAAAGACAATTCTCTATTTTCTTATCTTGATACGCCTGACCTTTGGCTTCCCTTTCGCTCGCTTGAGCTTTGGCTTCCTCAACGCTCACTCGACCTTCTAGCTTCCCTCCTCTGGTCACTTTAGCTTCCTCTGCACTCGCTCGACCATCTATGCTCGCTTGACACTTTAGCTTCCCGATCCATGGCTTCCTCTGTCTATTCAAGTGTTCCAATACTCACAGGACACATTCAGGAGGAAGAGAGGCCGAAATACAAATAATTGTTGCTTATTAAAAAATATCAGAGAGATTCTTTTTCCTTTAATAATATTCATACATTAGACTTCATTGTTTATGGAGGATTTCATTGGAGATATTGTACCAACAGGGAGGTCCCACATGCCACGTCACAATCGCAGCTTTTAGGAGGTCTTTTATAAGTCATGTCTATAACATCGTCGATGGCCGATTACCGATTTCCCCTACTGGGTGCGATATGATTATAAACTATTGTTAATAACTTCATTGGATCCATAGGTCCATCACAATTGACGGATTTAATATCCCTTAGAGAATAGAAACACAGCGGATGTGATATTACATTAGGGTGGTTTAAAATGGAGCTGCAGGTCCGCATATAATATCGCAATCGGAGGTTTCGAGGGTGACATCCCTTTATAACTTGCGCTATGAGAATTCCAATATGCGGATGCGATAATATATTAAATCATATTGCAATTGTGTAGTCGGGTCCGCAATTATATCGCAATCAACATTTTAATGTGGCAAGGCTTTAAAGAGGCTTGCGATATGGCGGATGTGATGTAAATTTAAAGTGTATTACAATGTAATCCTCGCGCCCATGTATTGTATCACATCTATATAATATATATATACTCCTCCATTCTTAACTTTGGTTAATGCGGACTTAACTCGTAACCCTTTATCCCCTTTAATTCTATTATAACCCTCGTATAATGGGAATATACACAAACACATAAACTTGCATTTTCTGGTTTTCCATAGCCTTGGCACATTTATCAATGCTTACCTTTATCAAGCTCACTCTCCATCGTAGATTAACTCGCACTAGATCCAATGGTTATTAGAGATTTCCAGTGGACATATAGCACAGAGAATACCCACCTGATAAAGCGGTTTCTCTCTCCACCCTCATGCTACGTGTCGCTCGGTTAATGGAAACAGGCACTCTCTTCTAAATACCACTTACTGCCTAGTGTCCACCCAAAAACCACTGCCACTGTTACAAATCCTCCTTTTGGAATATAACCACATGCATTCACTTTGACTTTAACCCGATATATGTGGTTATATACTTTAACCTGATATATACTCCTCTACTCTTTTCTGGTCTAACATGACTCTGCAATGGCTTCCAATGCACTGCTTCAATAGCTCTTCTCTGATATTCCTCCGATATCACATGATATGGCTCCTATGTTAACTGCTCTTCCGTTGGCTTCTCCTCCTGATGTTTGTTCCTCTTTGTTCCTTCTCTTTTTATGACTTTTTCCTCTTTGTGGGACTACTTGGGCATATAATACATGCAATGCTCCTGATATGGCTCATGTTTAGGTATTCCTTTGGCTTCACAATGTTTTTCAATGAACTTCTCTAATACCTTCATCCCTTGATGGCTTCTGATATCTTTTCCAATATGCCTCTCTTGCTCTGATATTCTATAATACTCCTTTGATGTGTTAACTCCTCTGATACTCTGCAATACTCTTAAGCATAATCGATAGCTTTGATATGCCTCCTTTGTTAACTCCTCCGTTAACAGACTCTTACTCATGGCTTGGCTTTCCTGATGGCCTTGCTCCTTCGCTTCTTGCTCTTGTTTCTTCATGGATCTACTCTGCTTCTCCTTGGCTTCATATCATCATTTAGTATCCTCGAATATTACCATATTGATATACTCATGTTGCTTCATGGATCTACTCTACTTGGCTTCACATAATTGTTTATTGTCCAGAATATTGTCATATTGACATCAATGACAACCTAGATTAACAATCTCCACCTTTGTTATTGATGGCAATATTCTTCTTCTCTCCCCCATTGACATCAATGGCAAGGGAGTGCACAAGGACTCCCCTTGTCGAATTGCTACTCTTCTTCATGAATAGTAGATCTTCATGGGTCTGTTACTCCCCCTGTCATAGTGCTCTTCTTTTTACTCAAGATAGAAGGATTGTTGCAACTAGCACATTATCCCCTCTTCATGTCTTAGAACTACTTTATCATGGCTTCAACAATGCTTAAAGATTCTTCACTTCAATGTTTCTACAATAATGATCAAGAATCACAAGCTCCCCCTAACTATATGCATCATCTCTTTTGGTAGAGTCTTCCTATCAAATGCTCAGATTGTCGAAGATCAAGTCAACAACATGTGTTGTTGGCTAGAGAGTTCAAGGGACTTTTAGATTGTATTTGCTTCCTTCTCCATACTTGTGTAACGTTCTTCTTTTTCATGGTTCTAGCTTGTGTAAGAGCCCAAGTTAAGTTACAATCACGTGCCATATGACCAAGGTTATGACACTTGAAGCATTCGACATTGTTTATGAATAAGAATTCATGATTTCTTCCTGCAAAATTGTTCTTTGGAGATTTTTGGGGACCATAAATTTGTCTTTATGATATGGTTGGGGACCATAACATCTATCTTTATGATATTCTTTACAATCTTTTTCCATGTGACCACAGTTTTTACAAAAATAACAATAACCAAGAAATAAACTTTGGTACCTGGGAGATGGAGATTTCCTTGATGTAGTTCTAAAGTCTTTCTGTCTTGAGATCCTTTGATGATAACCATTGCTTCTAGCATCCTTAACATTATCTACATTTATTCTTGGAGCAGTATTTCTTCCATGGTTGCCTTTAGTTTTCTCCTTGCCTTTTCTGGAACTGGAAGCATCACCATTTCTTTCTGGCTTCTTCACATCCTTTTTGTTTGAAGCATTATCATTCTTGGTTGAGGATTCACCTACATACTCGAGACCTGATTTATCAAATGGATATCCTTGATGGCTGAGCATGTCATCCAAGGCCTGAGAGCTCTTCAAGGTTTTGTTCATCCCTTCAACCGTTTTTCTAAGGAATACAATCTCTTCTTCCAATCTTTTACACTCATTATTCTTCTTAGCAAGTTGTTTCTCAGTTTCTTCCTTGATACGAGTAGCTTCATTTGCTTCTATTTTAAGGGAGATGATATCTGACTTCATTTTGAAGATTTCTTCATTTTCCTTTGCTAGACTGCTCTCCATTTCTTCCTTGATCCTTGTAGCTTTACATGTTTCGGCCTTGAGAATTTTGATGTTAGATTTTAATTTGAAGATTTCTTCATCCTTTGCTTTTAGTTGACATATCATGGTGTTTCTTTCCTTTTCTGCTTCATCAACCTGTCCTTCTATGATTTCCAATGCTTCCATTGTCTTCTCAGCTCCTTGTGCTTGTTTCCTTGCTTCTTGTAGTTGAGATTTGAGAGGAGACCTCTACCTTGTACTGACCAATCTTTTCTTCAAGTTTATTCAAGCTCTTGTGCCTTTGTTCAAGTTGACTTGACAAGGTATCTTCCTGTTTCTTTGATTTATCCAATTGATTTGTCATGGATATGACTTCTTCATGTTGCTTTCTTTTGCTTTGATGAAATTCCTTCTTAAGCTTGTCAAGCTCTTCATCTCTTTCTTGTACTTGAAGTTGGACAAGGTCAACTTTCTTCCTTGTTTGGTATTGAGTGCTTTCATCTTAAGTTCCTTGTTTTCCTTTTTCAAATTGATAATCTCTTCCATGGTAGCTATAAGTTGAGCAAGGAGATCTTCTACAAAAAAAAATTCATCCTCTTCATCTTTTAGATCTTCTTTAGCCTTTATATCATCATTCTCATTTTCAGCTTCTATGATGAGTTCTCGCTTTCCTTCTTGATTTCCATCATCTTCTTGACTTATGGTCATGGTCAATGCTCCTTTTGAGTGAAGGTCATGAAGTTTGTCCCATATACCCTTTGCTAATTAATATTTTCCTAAATTGTTCTTTATAGAATCAGGTAGCCCATTCAAGATTGCCTTCATTGCTTTTACATTGTACTCCTTGGATTCTCCATCCATCATGCTATCAACAATTACTAATTTCCAGATTTCAATGCCTTGAGTCTTTAAGAAATTCCTCCTTCTTGCTTCCCATATATTAAAGTTCCCATTGAACCATGGAGCCTCCTCAAATTGATTGTCTTCTATTTTACTGGTAGAAGGAGACACATCCTTAGGAGGATTGGAGACTTTCTTCCTTGACTTTGCCATTTGTGTTCTAAAGATCAACCTTCAAGTTGTTAGGCTTTGAATGAAGGTACTGGCTCTGATACCAATTGTTGGAAATACTGAGGGGGGGGGTGAATCAGTATTTCTTTTCAATTGTTATTTTACCAATTAAAACATTTATATTCAGAACACAAGATGAACAACAACAATAAATGATTTTATTAATATAATCTTTGCAATAAAATAGATACAAATATATATGATTCCAATCTGTTGCGAAGCACCAACTTTGACTTTTGTTAGTTTCCAACCTCCAGAGCACCAACTCTGTTTTGTCAAGGCACCAACCTTGGACTTAGGAGCACCAACTCCCAGGACACCAATCCTTCCAGTTCTGAGGCACCAACCTCAAGGGCGCCAACCCTCTGTTGTCAAGGCACAAACCTTGGATATAGGAGAACCAACTCCAAGAACACCAATCCTTCCAACTTCTGAGGCACCAATCCCAAGGGCTCTGACCCAATCTTGTCAAGGCATGTTTGATAGTAATGTTTTGCTCCCAAAACTCTTATTTGTTGAATTCTATCTGTTTACAGCTTCATTGTAGTCTCCATGCTACAACATCAATGGCAACCAGTCTTCTTATGAAGAAGTCTATACAAATCTTCATACTATCCACACAGAGTCTGCAAAATTTATCTCATGATGATATCGAATAGCCATCATGATCTCTGATAATGTCTCTATGCAGCTTTAGGGAGTCTGCTATTAGCTGCACTGAGCTCTACACAAGAACCAACTCTCTATTTCAAGCCTCTATTCTAACTGTCATAGTAAATGCTTCATACGTGACTGCTTCTTTGTTGGCTACTTCTGCCTTCAAACGATGTCAGATAAAAATTTATTTATAACATTACGGAATTGTTCTTCAGAATGCATTACGTACCTGATTAATTCATGACAAGCTTGAGTCTTTCACAAGGTAACACGATCAATAGAGTTGCTCATCCCTCGACTGCCTCCTGTCCTGCTACCCCTTCGTCTTCCTTCTATCCAGCTGTACCTTCGGCCCTTTTATATTCTGTTGGACCTACGGCTTACTCCTTTCTTCCAGTTCGCCAACAAAAACCGCATAAAGACAATTCTATGTTTTCTTTTCTTGATACACCTGACCTTTGGCTTCCCTTTTGCTCGCTTTAGCTTCGGCTTCCTCAATGCTCACTCGACCTTTTAGCTTCCCTCCTCCAGTCGCTTTAGCTTCCTCTACGCTCACTCAACCATCTATGCTCACTTGACACTTCAGCTTCCTGATCCATGGCATCCTCTGTCTATTCAAGTGTTCCAATACTCACAGGACACTTCAGGAGGACGAGAGGCCGAAATACAAAGAATTGTTGCTTATTAAAAAATATCAGAGAGGTAATTTTTCCTTTAATAATATTCATACATTAGACTTCATTATTTACAGAGGATTTCATTAGAGAGACTGTACCAACAAGGAGGTCCCACATGCCACGTCACAATCGCAATCGCAGCTTTCAGGAGGTCTTTTATAAGTCATGTCTATAACATCACCTATGACTGATTACCGATTGCCCCTACTAGATACGATATGATTATAAACTATTGTTAATAAATCCATCAGGTCCATAGCTCCATCGCAATCAGCGGATTTAACATCCCTTATAGACTAGCGACACAGCGGATGTGATATTACATTAGGGCAATTTATAATGGAGCTACGAGCTTGCATATATTATCGCAATCGGAGGTTTCGAGGGTGACAACCCTTTATAACTTGTGCTATGAGAGTTCTGATAGGTAGATGCAATAATATATTAAATCATATTGCAATGGTGTAATGGGGTCCGCAATTATATCGCAATCATCATTTTAATGTGGCAAGGCTTTAAAGAGGCTTGTGATATGGTGGATGCGATGTAACTTTAAAGTGTATTACTATGGAATCCTTGGGGCCGTGTATTGTATCGCATCTATAATATATATATATTATATATAATATATATATATATAATATATATATTATATATATATTATATATATATATTATATATATATATATATATATATAATATATATAGATATATATATATATATATAATATACTCCTCCATTCTTAACTTTGGTTAATGCAAACTTAACCCATAACCCTTTATCCCCTTTAATTCTATTATAACCCTCGTAAAATGGGAATATACACAAACACATAGGAACTTGCATTTTCCACTTTTCCATAGCCTTGGTGCATTTATCGATGCTTACCTTTATCAAGCTCATTCTCCATCGTAGATGAACTTGCGCTAGATCCAACAGCTATCAGAGATTTTCGGTGGATAAATAGCACAGATAATACTTGCCCGATAAAGCAGTTTTCTCTCTCCACCCTCGTGCTACGTGTCGCTCGGTTAATGGAATCGGGTGCTCTCCTCTAAATACCACTTATCGCCTAACATCCACCCGAAAACCACTCCGACTATTACAAATCCACCTTTTGGAATATAACCACGTGCATTCACTTTGACTTTAACCCGATATTATATACTTTAACCTTAAATATGTGGTTAGATATTTTAACCCGATATATACTCCTCTACTCTTTTCTAGTCTAATATGACTCCATGATGGCTTCTGATGCACTGCTTCAATAGCTGTTCTCTGATATTCCTCCAATATCGCATGATATGGCTCCTTTGTTAACTGCTCTTCCATTGGCTTCTCCTCCTAATGTGTGTTCCTCTTTGTTCCTTCTCTTTTGATGACTTCTTTCTCTTTGCAGGACTTCTTGAGCATATAATACATGCGATGCTCCCGATATGGCTCCTCTTGCTCCAATAGGTCTTCCTTTGGCTTTGCAATGTTTTTCAATGAACTTCTCTAATACCTTCATACCTTGATGGCTTCTGATATCTTTTCCAATATACCTCTCTTGCTCTGATATTCTGCAATACTCCTCTGATGTGTTAACTCCTCTGGTACTCTGCAATACTCTTAAGCATAAGCGATAGCTTTGATATGCCTCCTATTGTTAACTCCTCCGTTAACAGACTCTTACTCATGGCTTGGCTTTCCTGATGGCCTTACTCCTTGGCTTCTTGCTCCTGTTTCTTCATGGATCTACTTTGCTTCTCCTTAGCTTCATATCATCTTTTAGTATCCTAGAATATTTCCATATTGATATACTTTTGTTGCTTCATGGATCGGCTCTACTTGGCTTCACATCATTGTTTACTGTCCAGAATATTGCCATATTGACATCAATGAATACCTAGATTAACAACCAAATGCTGAAAATTTTCATCCATGAAATCCCAATTCACATCGTTTTTAGAAAACTCATAACAAATATGAAGAAATCGATCAAGAAAATCCTCTAACAATTCATCAGATTTCATTCTAAGTTGATTAATACTTTTATATACATCTTGATAATTGTACTTGCCAAAAGCTTGATGAAGCTCCTTAAAAATTTGTTCAAATGAGTGAATAGAAGAATATGGTAAGGTATGACATCATTTCTTACTGCGACCTTCAAAAGTGAGGATGAATAATCTAATTAAGTTATATCTTGACAATTCACTTTACGAAAAACACAAAACTTAATAAACAAAAGTGTATGCTCAATTATGGATGTTTCACCCTCGCCATTGAACTTCAAATGTGACAAGCCATGAATTAGTTCCACGAATATTATAAGATTTCCACTTTTAGAAAAACACCATGGGATTATGATTTAGGAAGAATCCATTCAAGATAAGAGATTCAAAACATACATCATGGGATCGGCTTGTCATCTAACCCTCCTTCTAGTGCCAATTGTTAACAGTGTGGGAAGTCTTCTAACAGAGGGGGCCTCCCCAATATGAAGTCCCAACTACACCCCACGTCATTTGGATTAGGAGCCCCATCCAGATAATAAGTCTGACCACCATTTATTCTTAGGGATTTTCCTTGGTTGCAGTTATCAACATAAGAGATCATACACAAAATTTGAGATAAGCAAGGAAGTTGACATTATTAAACATACAATTGCAATGTGCATATAAGATACTTTCACAAATGGAAGGGAGAAAGTGAGCAGCTTAGAATAAAAGTGATAGTACTATCCTAATAAAGACACACAGGAGCATAGAAAGAATTGTTAATTAACTTGCAAAAATTTCACAAGGTAAAAATGATCATAAAAGCAAGTAACAACACACATTCAACAAGATGTATACTAAATCCAACAAAATAGATCATTTTCTTTAGTATGTATGAATACAAACATATAACAAACATTAAAATAATAGTCTAACAACATCCATGATACATGCATGAAAGTGCGTCTACTCTGAGAGCTTCAAATAATTAATTGAAAGTTTAAATATACATAATTACAATTATACATCACTAGCTCCAATAGTGGAACATTAAGCCACCACTTGCTCAAAAGAATGATCTTATCTCCTATGTCTTGCTTCAAATTCCAAGTTGAAAAGTCTTGTTGCTTGAGCTATGAGGGTTTATTTATAACAAATGAGGTGACTCTCCACCTCCCATGTGACTCTTGATCTCCCCATGACTCTTGAACTCCCATAAGACTTTTGAGCTCTTATGTGACCTTTGAGATCCTACATGACTCTAGGACTTCCCAGTGAATTTCCACATTCCATGTGTGACCCTTGGGCTTCCACACATTTTGCATTTTATACTCTTTTTTTTGAAATACAAAATTTCATTCCACAAATTGTGGAAAAATACGTGAACAACATAAGACTTTTGTGATGACACTTTGAGAAGCCATAATTTGGAGACTGTGACATAAGACTTCATTGCAATGTATCAATGCCAAGTTCATCTCTTTTCTACTATGTCTTAACTTCATGATTGATATATTATATGATTCATCTTCACCCTACAAAGGGCCCAAATAATTATTGGAGTCTTTGACGTCATCTCGATCTTCATCCATCTGTGGTAGTTCAGAGTTCCTTTATCTCATTGTTTGATATTCCTTTTGTGTCTCACCTCCACAAGTGTCTTTCCACAACTTATCCTTGATGACCTCCTTGAGAATCATCTTGCCATGTTAGGATGATAGCACCTGTAAATGTACTTCACTCGTGAAAAGACAATATCAATCCCAAAATCACCTAGTCTACCTTGTTTTTTCATGCAAAATTTTGACTGTCATAGAACAATACGCAAGGGCTGAGAGAGAGGCCTTCTTGGGCACAATGTGTAGGATCAAGAGGCAAGGAGTGAAGGATTAGGCACTACGAGTGTGCAGTGCATAGTGGAAAGGAAGGAAGAGGCAAGCTTATGTGCATTATGCAGGTCTAGAGGAAACAATGACAAGCTTGCTCACTGAGAATCCGTAGTGCACAGTGCTTTGAGAAGAAGGGTTTAAGAGTTGAATAGTTGAGCACTGCAAGGACTGAAGGATGGCCCTACTTCTCATTGAAAGTTAACAATACAAAGTAAAGGAAAGGTTGGTCAAGGCATTGCACAGAGGGCAAGCTCAGGAGACAAGGGTGAAAAGCTTGGGCATTGTAACTGCACAGTGCACAGAAGAATCACATCAATCCTACTTGCCCTAGATTCTTCAACATCAAGGTGCATCGAAAGTATGAAAAATGGGTACTCCCAAGATAAGGAATTAAATTTTGCATCCAACGAGTACTCCCGCTCAAAATTTGAGTAAAACCTTAGATAGATAAGTTTAAAATACAAGTTGAAAAAATAGTTTTATTATTTTTTTATTTTTTAACCTTTTTACTTTTTTACTCCAAAAATGGTAAATCATCCCCCATGGTTGACATCATCATCTTGAATCCTATTGGTTCTTATAAAGTTTATTTTTTGTTTTACATTTTTCTTAGGAGGTCAACCTCAATCAAATGCAGGTTCATGGAGCCTAATAGATGTGTCTCCTCGCCCTCAATGAGGGATCAAAACTTATATTAGCGTAGGCGGTTGGAAATTAAATTGTAATTAATCCAAATTCATTAGTTTAGGCCTTGTTTAAACAATTAATCCACGTTATTTAATGTTTTTTTTTTTTTTTTTTTTGTTTGTTTGTTTGTTTGTTTTTTTTTTTTTTTTTTTTTACTCAATCTATACAAAAAGACATCATAGCAAGTATTGGTTTTCCCTAGCCTGGCATTAGGGAAACCAGACTAGTGGTGAACCCACAATTGTTTTATAATTCAAACACAGTATTTGTGATATTTCACCAACAAAGAAAAAGGACTACACGAAGGGCCTAACGACCTAGGTTTATCAATTATATAACAAAAATAAAACCTACCAAAGAAGATTAAAAAAATAAATTGATCAAAATATCGCATTTAGATAGGTCAAACACCATGAGACATTGGATTTGAGAGGGAGGTAAGACTTTGGTATGGAAGTTATTTTTCCCTTCACATCCTTGTTATTGAAAATGCAACAAGAAAGTCTCAATTTGATTTTGCCTTGGTCAAATTGAGAAAATTCAAATTTCTGCATCAACAGACAACTTGGATGCAGTTAACTTGTGTGACATGGTTTGTGTCACTCAGTTTACTTCGTAAATTCTAGTTAGATGTTTTGGAGTTCAGTTAAGCATGTGTGATTGCTAATTTGTAGCAATCAATGTCAATTATTTCAAGTTGTTTTCAATTAAACCGGTTCTAATTGTTGGAGGAACTAGTGGAATGTAAGTTTTGCAGTGGGACTTTAGTCTAACTCAGTTATTGTCCAGTTAACTGATCAACCAGCCCAAAATAGCTAGTGCATGCAGAGAATTCGAGTTCCTCAGTTGTGGTGGAGATTCAAAGGAAGTGTAACATCAGTTGTAGACTAGTCTTGAGTGTACAGGTGTTGCATGCAGTCAGATGATCAACCTTGGGAATTGCGTAATCATTTTGGAGGAAATTCCTAAATAATAAGGGCCTAATTAAATTAGGAATTGTGCAAGGAAATAAGGGTTCAAGTAGAGGCATAAATTGACTAATTCTAGGTCAAAGCTTCTCAATGAGCAAAGAGACAGGTTATTCACTTGTAGGTTGAGCTCAAATTGAGCTAACAATTGTAATACATCTATATTCATCATATTAATGCAAGTAAAGCTTCTCAATGAGAAAAGAGACAGGTTATTCACTTGTAGGTTGAGCTCAAATTGAGCTAACAATTGTAATACATCTATATTCATCATATTAATGCAAGTAGGAAAAGGGGTTTTTAGCAGATTGCTTTCCCCTAGAAAAATATTCTGTGCATGCATGTTATTTCTCATTACATTTTGTTGATTGATGTTCTA
Source organism: Pinus taeda (assembly GCA_000404065.3). Taxonomy (NCBI): domain Eukaryota; kingdom Viridiplantae; phylum Streptophyta; class Pinopsida; order Pinales; family Pinaceae; genus Pinus; species Pinus taeda. The sequence continues at coordinate 12,514 of APFE030970336.1, forward strand.
AATTGTGAATTGAATTCTGTAAAGCAATAGAGTAGGTTTGTGTCTTGTGATTTTGATTAAAATTTCATGAGAAATTGCAAATCTACAACATAATTTCTACATGGTATCAGAGAAAGATTTACATTAGAACAAGAATTTTTAATTTGTCTCTCAGGAGGATCAAATTTACATTTCAATGTAGCTGGATATCTTCAAATTTGGGAGAATATCCTTCAACGGGGTGAGACTTGAGTATGCCTTAGAAGGCACCTCGAACCTCATTGCATGGAAGGATCACATGGAGGTGGTATTGGATGACAATGGATTGCTAGAATACATCAAGACAGATGTTGCAAAACCACTGGCATCTGATGCACAAAACATAGCCCAATGGAAGAAAGATGTAGCCAAGGCAAGGAGAATAATATTGGAGGGAGTATGGGATCACGTTGTCTCAAATCTCCATGGGAAACAAATTACATTCATAATGTGGAAAGCACTAACAGAATTGTTCGAGAATAGTAGTGACCATAGGAAGATGGCGCTCAAGGATAAACTTTGAAATATCAAGATATAGAAGAATGACACTATCCCACAGTATTTGATAATATTTACACAAGTTTGTGATGAAATTGGTGGGTTTGGTGTTAATTTTACGGAGGATGACTTGATAAGCCTCTCTCTTCTAGGACTTCCCAAAAGCTAGCATAGCTACCAAGATTCGGTGAACGGGAGGAAGAAATTACTGAATTGGGAACATTTTTGGTCTGATTTGGTATAATAGGAGATAAGGTGGAATAATAGAGATGGGCCTTCATCCAAGGGAAAGGATGAATAAAAATTTGGATTGGTTGGAAAGGGAAAGAAGGGGAAAGGGAAGAAATCTTAAACCAAACCAGAATCTAGCAAAGGGGGTAAGAAGAAATATTTGTCCAAAATTAAATGCTTCAATTGTCATGAATTCAAGCACTATGCCATGAAGTCTACACACAAAAATTCAAGCAAGAAGCCTCCAAGAGGAGCAGCAGGTGAATCTTCGGCTTCACAGTTTGAGATTAACTTCACCCTTATCACATGCATGGCCAACACAGTGATGGAGAGCGTGTGGTACTTGGACTCAGGTGCATCGTTCCATGTGATAGGGTGTAGAGATTTTTTCAATTACCTAGAGGATAAAGATCTCCAAATTCACATCGAGTTGGGGGGAGACAAAAGGTACAGCACGATCGGGATTGGTACAGTCACCTTTTAAAGGCAATCAGTCTCCCCTCTCAGAATCAAGGATGTAATGTTCATTCCAATCCTAAAGAAAAATATCATCTCTATTGCAGTTTTGGAAGACCATTGTTATGATGTGATCTTCGACAAAGGGAAAGAATTCCTAAGACACATAGCCATGAGATAGGTGAAGCAGATCGGGGTTCGTGTGAAGGATCTATATAAGCTAGATGTGGAAGATTGTGATGCATTAAGCAGTGAGGTGGAGAAAGTGCAGAGCTACGATGTTGATGAACTTTGGCATAGAATACTTGGCCATTTACATCATGGCACCTTGAAGATTATGTTGTAAATAACCATTAGCCTCCTCAAAGGAGCGCTTGAGCAGCAGGATGTATGCAAAAGGATGTACCTTCGAGAAGTATGCAAAATCCACATTCCATGACCAGGATAACAAAGAAGATGTAGTCTTGGAAAGGATCCACTTTGATGTCTATGGAACTTTCTCGACAACCTCCACTATCAGACACAAATATTTTTTCATTTTATTGATGCCTTCTCAAGAAAGTGTTGGATCTTCTTCATGCGGAAGAAAAATGAGACATTCTCCAAGTTTGTAAAATTTAAGGCACTAGTTGAGAAAGAAACCGACAAGAAGGTGAAGGCTCTCATGAGTGATAATGGATGTGAGTATGTTTTGAATGAATTCAAAAAATTATGTGTGAAAGAAGGAATTTGAAGAGAGTTGACAACATCCCACAACCCATAACATAATGGGGTGGCTGAGAGAAATAATCTTATCATTTTCGGAGTTGTGAGGGCTATGTTGCATGACCAAGGCCTACTACATTTTTGGGTTGACGCATGCAACACAAAATCTATTTACAAAACCAAATTCCTCATCAAATTCTTGGTATGATTACACTAGAGGAGGCCTTCTCGAGGAGAAAATTGGATGTGTTGCACTTCAAGATTTTTGAAGCCTTTGTTTACTGCCATGTTTCCAAAGAATCAAGGAAGAAGCTTGATTTGACAACAAAGTTGAGGGTATTTATGGGTTACACAGAAACTCCTCACAACTATCATGTGTACTTACCTTCTCTCATAATGATAGTTGTATGAAGGGACGTAAATTTTGATGAGGATAAAGTGATGTGGTGCTCTCTTGAGAGGGAGCTTCAATTCCCACCAAAAGAGGAGATTTTAGCTCCCAAGGATGAGACTCAAGAAGTTGTGGAGTAGCCACAAATTGAGGAGACGAGAGTGAATACATCCACTCAAGTAGAATGATCTAAAGAAGGTAGGAAAAAAACCAAGGAAGTTGATAGACTTGTGTAGGATGTGAGGGAGAATGTGGGAGCTCCTTCAAATTTTCGTAGGAAGAGGAGATCACTTGATTGGTACACTAGCTACATGGCTCTAATGAATAAGTTTGTAGATACTGATCCATCCTATTTTGAGGAAGCAATAGAGAAACTTGTATGGGTTAATGAAATAGTAGAATAATCTGAATCCATTGTAAATAGTAATGTTTGGGAAGTGGTCCCAAGACTGACAAATAAATCAGTGGTGGTCTCGAGATAGATCTTCAAGGTAAATCATGCAGCAAATGGAAGCATAGAAAATTATAAGGAAAAATTTATGGCCAAAGGATTCTCTCAAGTTGAGGGAATTGACTATGAGGAGACCTTTTCTCCTCTAGCAAGGTACTCATTCACTAGATATGTTCTTGCATTGGTTGTGCAGATGGGGTGGAAGATCCAACAAATGGATGTAAAGACAACATTTCCCAATTGGGTTTTTCAGGAGGAGGTGTACATCGAGCAACTAGAATGTTTTGAGACATTTGATTGGGAGTCTCATGTGTGCATACTCAAGCGAGCATTGTATGGTTTGAAACAAGCACCTTATGCTTGGTACACTATGATGGAAAAATATCTCACTAGTTTGGGCTTCATCAAAAGTGAAGCGAATGCAAACTTCTATCACATCTTGGTAGAAGGTAAATTGCTTATTTTTTTCTTATGTGTTGATGATTTAATTTTAACTGGTGATGAGCAGTTGATCATATCTTGCGCGGACCTTTCAAGGGAATTTGAAGTGAAGTACATGGGTCTTATGCACTACTTCCTTGGTTCAGAAGTATGGAAAGGTGATGGGGAACTGTTTATGTCTCAAGGAAAGAATGCAAATGAGATACTATAGATATTATGCATGGAGAGTTTTAAACCCATGGAGATACCGTCTAGCGACCAATTAGATGAACGAGGATGCCACTTTAGGTGAAGAAGTGGATGCTACCATTTATCGAAAACTAGTGGGTTCACTATTGTATCTTGTGAACACATGACCATATATGTGTTATGCATTCAACCATATGAGCCAAGCTATGGTTAGGCCAACCAAATTATATTGGAAGGTAGCTGAGTATGTTTTACAGTACCTCAGAGGCACTACCAAGTTTGGACTATGGTACAGATGGACATGTGTAGTTAAGTTGGGTGGCTTCACATGTGCATATTGGGCAAGGATTCCATCAGACTGAAAGAGTACATCAGGTGGAATTTTCAGTTTTGGGTCTGTAGTTGTTTCCTGGTACAATAGGAAGCAAAGATTTGTGGCGCTCGTCTTGGAAGAAGCAGAATGCAAGTCAAGCAACATGTGATGCAATCTGGATGAGAAAGATACTTATGGGACTATTTTTTCAAATGATGGATCCAATTGTGATCTATTATGTTAATTAGAGTTGCATTAAGCTCTCTGAGAATCCTGTTTTTATTAATCCAATCATATAGATATCTAGTATCACCATTTATGGGACAGTGTGCAGAGGCAGATAATGTTGCTATAATACATTTCAACAAAGGAACAAGATGCTCACATTTTGACAAACACTTTTTCAAGAGGGAAGTTAGAGTTATAGAAGTGGAAGATAGGGTTGGTTGATAATCCCTTTCTTGCTAAGAGGGAATGTTGAAAAATGCAGGAAGAAGTCTCAATTTGATTTTGCCTTAGGAAAATTGAGAAAAATTGATTTTCCACATTAGTAGACAACTTCGATGTAGTTAACTTTTGTCACTCAGTTTACTCAGAAAATTTGAGTTATAGGGTTGGAGTTTAGTTAAGCATGTGTGATTGCTCATATGTAGTAGTCAATGTCAGTTATTTCAAGTTGCTTTTAGTTGAACGAGTTCTAACTGTTGGAGGAACTAGTGGAAGGTCAGTTGTGTAATGGGACTTCAGTCTAACTTTGTGATCATCCAGTTAACTAATCAATCAACCCAAAATAGCTAGTGCATATAGAGAATTCAATTTCCCTAGCTATGGCGGAGATTCCAAAGCAGTGCAACATTTGTTATAGACTAGTCTTGAGTGTACAGGTGTTGCATGCAGTGAGATGATCAACCTTGGGAATTGCGTGATCATTTTGGAGGAAATTCCTAAATAATAGGGGCCAAATTTCCTAAGGAATTGTGTAAGGAAATACGGTATCAAGTAGAGGAATAAATTAACTAAGTATAGGTCATAACTTCTCAGTGAGGAGAGAGACAAGTTATTCACTTGCAGGTTGAGCTCAGATTTAGCTAGAAATTGTAATACATCTCTGTTAATCAGATTATTGCAAGTAGGCAAAGGGTTTTTTTTATCATATTACTTTCCCCTAGAAAAATAATGTGTGCATGTGTGTTATTTATCATTGCATGTTTTTGGTTGATGTTCTAAATTGTGAATTGAATTCACAGAGCATTAGAATAGGTTTGTGTCTTTTTATTTTGATTAAAATTTCATCAACAGTTACAAATCTACACCATAATTTCTACACTTGTTTTGTTTCTTATCATTCCTAAGATTCCTTAGGTAGAGTGGAAGAAGAATAATTCCCCTTAAACCAATATACAATTATTTTTAATTCAGTCTCCATTGTGAAGATGATCAAAATCAAACTACTAAATGCACCCTATCACAATATAGATTTCAAACACTACAATTGATCACCATTGTAACCAAATAAATCTTATTTATATTTCAAAAAAGGAAAAAAATTGCGTGGAGTTTAAGTCAAATTTCATAATTCAATTGGACATGCACATGGATAGATTTCATGTGTTACATGTCAAAAGGTGAATAGATATGGAAAAATTGCGAGTCAGTTCATGCTAGATAGTGGGAATGTGTTCAATCATCATCATCACTTTTAATATTTATCATTCAATGAGATACTCTTGGTTTCAATAATAATATAATATTCTCTACTAGACAAGGCCAACCAAGTGAAGGTGGAAGCTCATATGCGCCCCCCCCCCCCCACCCGCACCCCCAGTCCCACCACATCACTCTCAATATTCGCAACAACCCAATTTATCTAATATAAGCAATTTGAAAGAAAAATAGTAAGAATCAATTATATATAGAAATTACTAAGAAAAAATATTTAAGTTAAATGAAATAGAAAAAATATGCAATTGAAAACATATAAACACATAACTTGTACATTACAACATTTTGGTATCATTAATATTCTTCTTCATCTAGTAGATCAATATTTATGTCCTCTAGTTCTAAAATGGCTTTGAAACGACTATAAATTTTAGCATCACCATCAATTTCATCATTTCCAATAATAATATCATCATGACGAATATCATATCCTACAATTGGTTCAACTTCTTCAAGTTCTTCATTTGACAGTACATCATCAATATCATCTTCATCAAGAACATTGTCTCAAACATCTTCTTGAACTTCTTCGACATCTTTGTGATCTCATACATGGTCATCAACTAATTTCTCCTCTACACCATCATCCTCTTCAACATTATCATCTTCTTCTGCTACATTATACTCTACCATCCTTCCTCCTGGATCATATCTAACAACATATGACCAAATCGCTCTACCTGGCACCTCTGAGTAAAAGACCTATTTTCATTGACTTGGAAGAACATAATGATTTGATCCTGGCTTAAATGACCTTGTATTAACCATGGTAAATCCATTATCATGCTGAATAATAGTTCTATCAATATCATGTTCATTCATTCATAGCCTATATTGTTTCATGTCAAATAGAACCAATTTGAAGGAATCAAAGTCACCCTCATGTATGTCATGACTCATCCAAATACCCATAGTATCAATTTTCATAGACTTGTGGAAATGTGTCACTTCTAGAGGAAACATTATTGACCTATAAGGTTGCAACTATCCCACACTCAGAAGTTTTCCTCTTTTCATCCAAATTTTTGGTGTGAAACTTAAGACCATTTACCACATAGCCTTGTGGTGTTTCAACTACAATATGACAAACACATAAAAAAAGGCATTGTCAATTAATAAACATGGTCATATATATAACTTGGAAAGTATCTGAAAAAATACACATGCATTCACATTAGTAATATATTTATAAAATAAATTATTAAAATACTGCAGGTTGGTGAAAATGCATGCTTTCATGTCTATATTTCAAGCCATTTGCTTAATAAATTTTTATCTGCATAAGGTTGGCATCTCGGGCATAATGAACTTCTTTAACCAATGCAGACACCCCTTTCCATAATAATGTAACATGAGATTGTTCACATATTTCAATCCATGGCTTCATCCAATCAAGATTGTTTGCAATGCATAAATGTAGTGCATCCCACTCTCAACCAACTGAATCAAAAAATCATAATTCACCAATAAATATTAGTTAAAATGGTAAACATTAATAATTGATGAAAGAATAAAAAATAAATAAGTATGATATACACAAAAAGAAAATGTTATATATATATAAGTATATATATTAATATAATATTATATAAAAATAGATATATATAGATATAATATATGTATGCTATGTATATATATATGATAGTATATGTAATAGTATATGTAAGATGATATATGTATATGTATATGTATATGATATGTATATGTATATGTATATGTATATGTATATGTATATGTATATGTATATGTATATGTATATGTATATGTACATGTACAAAAAGAAAATGTATATGTACATGTACATGTACATGTATATCTATATCTATATATCCACATTAAATATTTAATTACCTCTCACTTTCGTCGTTCTACTTTCCCCAACATGTGCTCCCCTTCAATTTTTTTGACAGAGTTCACATCCCAAATGAAATACACATGCGTATTTGTTGCTAATATAGGAATATATTGGCTAATATACACCATGGATTGATATGCCATATATCTCTCCACCATAGAACCCTCAGGAAATTCTCTTTGTCTAGCCAAAGCCATCAATGATTTCAAGTGCCTCTCTATCATCCACATTTACCTTGTCTGTACAAATCCACACAATTCAATCTCCGCAACTTGGTGTATGAGTCAATGTTCTTGTGCATTGAAAAATGTTGAAGGTAGATACTTTTTCATTTCAAACATTAGCTGAGGAATTTCTCTCTTCCAATGATTTTTATCGTCTTTATGTATTTATTTCATTGACAACCATTTAGAGATGATGCAAGAAAATAAGTACATGTTTCAACAAAACATAATATATTACATTACAACTAAAACAGTTGTCATTAAGTTTATCAAAAAATAATTGAAAAAATATTCAACATATAAATCACTACTTACCTCATGTATTTGCCAAGATCATATATAACTTGCTTGAAATTGTTGTCGAAATCGTCTAGGAGAGATAGAGGTAAAACATATTGTAACAATAAAAATGAATCGTTATTTGTTTAATCCAAAGTAGACAAAGAAAACAATAGAGATGTATATTTACCAATATAGAAATATATATAACAAACTAATTACCTTAATGAAGGTACGCCAATTGTGTGTTTTTACCCCACCAAATTCACCTTTCTTTGTTAAGATATTATATATGTTTGAAGAAAATCTCGTGGGAAATTTAATTCTTCGAATGACCTCTTTTAGATCATCACTTTGATTCTTTGTTAATAACCATGAAAGGTTGCTTCGATCTCCATCACTATTTGAACGTATCCCACTTTTCATTGCATGATTTGCTTCCACAATGTCATTACAAATTTTGAGGATTTTTTCTTTATCCCTCCTACCATCTATGATCAACCATAAAGTTTTTGTCACATTCTTCCTGATATGCATTTTATTAAACAAATGAGTTATTTTTAGGTGGTCATAGGAGGGAAATATCATGAATTGAATGGGATAAATTTTCATTCCTCATGGAAGCCCATGTCCTTCACGATGATTTAAATTATATTCCAACTTCCATAGGTGAGGTGTCATTCTTCGTGGTTTTAATCTAGTATACTTTTTCCCATTGAAAAGATGATTTTTAGTAGCACAATACATATGGTTCTTAAAGAGGAAGTGCCTATACTCATCAAATACCTCCTTTCCTAAACTTGTTGGACAACAAATTTCATCTCAGGACCACAAACTAGACATGCAAATTTACCCTTAGTTTAAGGGCCTCCAAGAGATGGATTAATGTCAATTATAAATGAAGGGATTATTTAAAAGACATGCATGATATGATATAATTGAAATAATTATATACTATTAAATTTAAATGGAATGTTAATTACATAGAACAAAACTTTGTTAGTGCTAGGGCATCATGAATTTTCCATGCGAAAATTCCATGGAATTGACATTGTATCTACCCTATTGGTTTACAGATGTCATAAATAGTGATGTTGAACCATAAATTCATTAACTCATCGATGAGAGGCTTGAATATACATTCATATCTTTAATTTGGTACTTACCTAATTATTTGAAATTGCACATAATTACATTATGATATGTACATATAAGTAAATAAATAAATATAACATATTATGCAACAAAAAGGCTAGACAAATAAAAATGTTACAATATTCAAAAAAATAATGTAAACAAATACCTAGAACAATAATTTTCAACATAATGTGCTCCCTGCTTATTGACATCCAAGGAGGGATGTTATTGTCGATAAAAAAATCGGCCACACTAAGCAAATAGATCTGAGCTCTCCAAATGGATTAACACTATCAACTGCCAATGAAAGCCTAACATTACGAGGTTTATCCTTAAAATGCTACCATTTTTCCTCAATTTCACTAAATGCATAACCATCTGTAGGCATTTGAAGAAAAACATCTTCACTTCTCTTTTGCGCATGGTAATCCATAAATTGTGGTATGCTTTCACATCTGAACAATCGTTGCAAAATTGGAATAATAGCAATATGATGAATCTCTTGAGGCACCTTTTTTGTTATTTGATAATTTCGATATCTACTGTTATCACAATATGGGAAACTTGTTTTCAATGCTTGTTGTCCGTAATATATAATATTATCATTAGGACATGCATATATAGCTTGATAGTCTATTCCAATTTCTTTCACAATGGTATATAAATCTCTATATGTGCGAGGTAACTAATTTGAAGATGGTAACAAAAATTTACCTAAAATTCTAGTATAACATTAAAAAATCATTAGTTAGTGTAAATAATACTAATCATAAATATTGCAATCGTATTTTACACATTAAGTAACACTAAAAAAAGGGAAAAAAATCAACCTTTCATGTGATGAAGCATACTACATTATATCTTAAGATCTATGTCATTCAAGTGTTTGACAAATCTTTCAAAACCTTTAAGTTCACCAACAATAATGTATTAGAGAGAATATTTTCTTTTGAGCCTTCATAAATTCGTGTTGTTGCCTTCTCTAGCACAAGTTCATCATCGCAAATAACATCTTTGTTCTCATCACCAAACATGTCTTGGACCAATTCATTTGTATCGTCATTTGGAACTAGGTTATTAATGTCATCTTCTTGCATAGGATCATTATCTTGAGATTCAATATTCACTCCATCTTCTTCAACTTGTAGAACTTCATTTCTAACACTAATACTTGGTGCAATATTCAAATCACAGTACCTAGGGGGCCACCTTGACTTTATAATAATTTCAAACAATCATGTGAAATAATTAGTCTGCAAAACAAATATTATAACAATAAATTTTTTTACAAATATGATTAATATAAAGAAAATATATATAATGATTCATAAATAGCAGCTTACCGCTAGACGATATTCGTCTCCTCCCCCCCCCCCTTCAATGTGCCCATTATTCCTACAATTTCGATCAAATGTTTCATATGAAATTCTTGACGAACGTATGTGCCTAAAAGAATTACAAGGGCAGTAACATTTCCCATCATTGTGTTAGAAAATCAGAAAGATTCTCTTATATTGATAATTACGTGTGATATTCTTGTAGTCTTATTATTTTCTCTTTATGTTGTTCTTTTATCTTGGTTTCATCACGCAATCATCAAAACATGAAGATAAACGACACCAGATGTAGGCATTCATCCAAGGCTAAAACCCCTCTCTAGGTGAAGCCTGTCAAACTCTTCCACTAATCAAATTGAGATAGACCAAGACCTTAGACCTGACCAAAAGATCTTCCTCCTCCACTAAGTTATCTTTCCAAGATGATTCAACAAACTTCAATAATATCTTCTTGTCCAACAACTACAACCCAACAACAATTCAGGACTTCAACCCCTAACATCCAGAATTTTGACCCTACTGCAGATCCAGAATTTCGGCCTCCCCAACAACTTCAAAATTTTGCACGTGTGAGACTAGAGAGAAAAAATCGACTTATTTTTCCTTGAAAAATCATTCCTTCTCCTTCGTTATGGTTTTCTTCTTCTTCCTTTAACTTCACACCCATTTTTTGTCTCCATCTACTACATATCAAACTTGTGGTTGATGTGCTCCAAATGAGATGAGTTGATGCCCTTTTATAGTGTATTTGTCCTCCCTAATTAGGCCAACTTGTCTAGGTTGGCGCTGACTTGGTGGAGGAGGTCTAAGTGACATAAAAATTATTTTTTTTCCTAATTGATATTTCCCAAGAAGGGTATATTACATTATGACATGGACAAGGACACCTGACACAAACCCTAGAAGCCTACAATGGTTAGGATTTTACCTATAAACCATCGACCCAAGCATGAAACCCATGGTTTAATAAGTTAATTTATTTTATAATAAAATTCCTTTTTCTTTCTTTTGACAAATACATTACGTCATGACTCAAATACAATTATGAAGACCAACATTAGTTACATTTTTCAATGCTCCCTCTTAACTAGGGAGGTATTCATAATTACATATATACAAAGGTAAATGGAATATATCAAAATGATATACTCTATGAAGAGCTCACAACACACGTAGTGCTACAGATTAGATACCTAACCAAGGTACTTTAATTGGGAGGGACTAAGGTGTACTCAAGCCTTAGCCACATTAGGTACCATCATGATTTTAAGCTCTAACACCAACCCAAAGATCTTGGTGCATATTCAAGTTTGGAGCTCCATGACCAACGCCACCCTCCCTATTTTGGTATCTAGACATAAACACATAGGATAACCAGAAGTCCTCCCAAACATCTTGTTGCCACAAGATGCTTCATCTCTCCTTGTCAACTAAATCGGATATAAATCCACCACTCCAAACATGCTTCAAACATTCAACCTTTTTATGGAGAGATCTTGTATATTCACAACCCTCATTAATAATAAGCCTTCAAACATATATACAAGTAAACATCTTACCATCATCTTGATGTTTCATATATCATCATCAAGTTATCCAAATGCAACTTGTCAGAAGCTTTCTTATTTCACTTCTTCATTAGCACCAAATACAACCTCAGTATTTCTCAAATATTTTATTTGCAAATCCATCTATAGTACTTTCATTCATTCTTCGGTTTCATTATTCATTCAAGGTATTCATTATGAATGTCATAATATGCCCTCCCTCTTAATAACGGAGATATAAATTTTCTTCTAACCATGATCCCTCTCAACTTAAGGAGATCAACAATTTCCTCCTTTTATAACATTAGAGAAACTTCATCCTTTCAAGGCTTCATTTCATTCTTATGGAATCAAGGTCAACTTTGATTATCATCTTTCTTATAGCTTCCTTCACCATGCTCATCATTATTAACATCTTCAACATCTTGAAGATTATGTATCTGCAAAACTTTAATAGCAAGTATAACCAAATCTAAACATACAGAAGCATGAATTCAACCATATCGGAATCATGTCATTATAATGGAAGCATCAAAACATTCAATCTTTAGACATAAAATACCTAATCCTAGTTAGGTTCGTAATTAGCAAGGGTCACATATTTTTACATACTAGACTTTAACTTCTTGCTAGGGTTTTGTCATAAACCCTAAACTCCATCTTTGAGACACAAAGCCTTAGACTCAATCAAATAAAATTCCAATCATAACACTATACATCTAAGGTTGCCACAGCCTCTGGTTCTTGCCTCCTTTCGATTGTCTTGTCACAACATTCTTCCATTGTTGGTGTTGCAGTTATCGTTGGTTCACGGTGCCCTTTATGTGGTGCATGTGGTCTATGTGTGTTGGGTCTTTTTGGGGTCCCCTTCAATTGTTGTAGATGCTTTCTCTGCTCTAGGGCCTATTTGTTGGGTTTTTCTTTGTGTCGTCACCTGGATTTTCCTATTGTCACCACTGTGGCCTTTATTGTTGGTGCACTTACAAATGTTGTATTTGAGGATGCCATTTGGCTAATATGGGTTTTGCGGCCCTATTTTTTGTTTCCCATTTCTCGGTTTTATTTTTTTAGCTTTTATAGTCACATGCACCTTGTTTTTGGCTTGATGTTTAGGTTGTCAGGGCATCATGTGCCATGCTTCATGTTTATTTTAAGGGTTGTCCTCAACCCTATTTTCTTGGATAAACATTTGCAAGGGTTTTAGACCCGCTAAGTAATGTTAGTCGTCCGTTGATGGGATCATATGTACGATCCCTAGGGTTTTCATTTTAGGTTGATATGTTTGCAAATTTCCATGGCTTTCGTGTTGTACCTTATGGGTTTATTTCGAATGGCGGATGCCATTTTCTCTATTTTATTTTCTGGAATGCATTTACACATATGAAAAATTTAATTCTTTCTTCTTTGATGAATATATATATATATATATATTCAATACATAATAAATTAAAGGTATAATTGAGAGTTTCCCCTCTTTTTATGTCATTACCAACCTTTATATGAAAAACAAAATGGAAACTTATCTCAAACCATTTTCCTTGAAACTTAAACGTTTTGTGGATGATATTTTTATATTTTTCCTCACGGTATTGAGATTTTAAAACTGTCTCAATCATCTTAACATTTCCAAGAAAATTCCATTTATTATGGAGATTTAACAAAAACCATTTCCTTAACATAGATAATTCCTTCCCCCAATCTAGGTGATTGTGCGAAAAACGAGGAAGTGAACATGTCGCATGCCAACTTTACATGACAAATTAATGGGAATGGTTGGGTGGCAGCCATTCCATGAATTCATCACAAGCCACATTCAGTGCAGCCAGTCACTAGAGGTTCGGGTGAGGACAAAGACATTACACTTTAGGCGAGATATGGATTATGCCATCATTGTGGATTCTGACATTCATTCCCTCGGTTTCTTTGCTCTGCAAGTGGATGGTCACTAATGGCCAGGGGAGGTAGCTAGACTCAAGTGGCTTCGGATGAGAGGTAGATATTACATAAGTCTCCTTATCATGGTGAGGGAAAGGGGTTATTCTAGGTGAGTTGGCAGTTAAATGAGGACATGCCAATGCATATCCATCACCTCATTGTTGCTATGGAAGCTCAGGAGAGAAGGAATATAGGAAATGGCCATTGGGTTGTCTAGAATTTTCTTGGAAGACAAATTTGTGAGTAGGAACAAACCAAGGAAAGAGTTGAAGGTAGAATTGTTGAACTCAACACCTTCTTTGTGAAAATTTCAACTACTGCAGCAACCAGAAATTATTCTTCTAACTAGTTAATTATTAAGCATTTTATTTTCTATGGTAAATAACGAATAAAACCACAACTGCAATTCTCACCATTAAAATGTTGTGGAAAATAAAATACTGGAAACTAGGAAATAATATGCACATACACAATAAAATTGACACAATTATTTTTGAACAAATGTCTCCAGAAAAACCCAATACGGGAAAACTGTTGCAATAGCTGCAGGTTTTTATTACTATGCACCAATGAAATTATGAGTACAACTAGATGCCCAAAAATGGAAATCCTATACAAGAAAAATTGGCCACAAAAATTAGCTAGACAAATCTTGCCTCACCTGACATTGATCCAACTACAAGTACTAACACAAACTAGGTTTCTCGAACCCGTATATCATCCCTCTGCGCAGGCCCTCACACACACTACCTAGAAGCTACTCTAATCAAGACATCTTGCCCAATTTTTTCTCTGAGAATGACTCGTTATCCCCTCCTAAAATTCTCTCGACCTCCAGCAGCTAAATCGACCCTCAATCCAGCTAAATCGAACTTTTCCTTTGAAGTTGCTTGTGCAACCTCACTAGAGAAACTTGGCCTTCTTGTAGTTGACTCTTTGGAACTAGAAAACTTCCTCCATACTCACTGTCTCTACCCCTCATTGTCTCTGTGTCCCCTCTATGGCTCGAAATTCTCTTTTTTGAATCACTGCAGCTAGGAAACTTGATCTCTACCAAGGAACTCAATCTCAAGTGTATTCTTATCCAACCCCATCGACCTCCTCTTATAATATCCAGTTAGATCACCAAAGACTGTGATTAAATCCTCATCGATGGTTGATATCATCTATAAGTTGATCCATAAGAGTTTCTAGAGAATTCTCACATTTCTCAATTAATTTACATTAACTAATCGATTTCCCTAAGTTAAACTTGGGCATTTTTTAATTATCAGTCAATTAATTTAACTGAGCTATCTCTAGGTCGAATTTCTATAAACAATTTTTAGGTTCTAGAGATCTCATGTGTTTTAGCCTCTCCACAAAGTTTGAGACTAGAACACCAACCGATGCTACAAACACTAACACACCCTCTTAGCGAGGAAGGCGTTCTCTCCCATATCATCCTCCCTACACGTTGTTGATGACTGACATTTGTGACAACCTACCACTACCCACCAACTACTGCGCAACTCTGATTCATTTTCTAATCTGCAGTTGAATCACCCTGCATCTGTGTTGTTTTTGAAACTGCACTATACAACTTGTACTCCTACCAACTCTACTATTGCACTACAACTGATCTCATGTTATTGTTGTTGTTGCAACTACTACAACTGAGATCCAAAATACTAAATCAATTGTATCTATGGACTGAAACTTTCTTATGAGTCACTAAATACTACTAGTATTTGCATTGTCCACTAAGAATATCTACATAGCAACTACACTGTACTCCTCAGCATCTGACTACAACTATTGTTGGAATTGTCTCTCAAGGACTGACTACGCCATCCAACACATCCATCTTCTACTAAATACCATGGTACCCTGCAACAAGGGTAATGATCCATATAAGGAGTAACCTATAATTTTTGCCCCTATATGGACCTTTCCCAGCTCTATGCAACTCTAGAGTTTAGAGCTTGATGTCTCCCCACCTCTCACCTAGAGGTATAGCTACATACAAAGAAAAATCTTCCTCTAACCTAGAGGAAAATTGATCAATCTCTACAAAATTTGTTTCCTACTCTTGCTTCTCCTTCTTGTCATTCTTCCTCTTAGGGCGTTGAGTATTGTAATGACCGAACTCACCACACTTGAAGCACTTGTCCTTCGATAGGTCCTTCTTCTTCTTTTGTCCTCCCTGTGAGCCTTGTCCCTGACTGAGATCTTTCTTTGCCTTACCCTTTGATGCAAGGGCTATGTTCTACTCCTCCTTCACACTCTTCAATTCTTTGTTGTTTCCACCAAGGCTACTCTTAACTAGATCAAGTCGCATTTCCTCATGTGTGAAATATGAGCATAAAAAATACCATCTAGGTAGAGTATCTCATCCAATGATACCTTGGACAAAGGTATCCCATTCCTTAGAGAAACTGTTTATGGCTACACACACAAGTTCATATTCTTGTGGCATCACTCCTATTACTAACAACTCATTCTGGATATCCTGAATTCTGGTAATGTTGGGGGTAAGTCCTTCTCCCTTCTGCATCCTCGTGGTCATCAGCTTATCCTTCTAGAACATCTTATGATTCTCAGAAGGATTATGGTATAGTTTTGAGAGAGAATCCCACATTTCTTTGGCCGTATTGTTGGTCGATAAGTGTTAACTATATGACCTCGAACTCCATTGAGAATCAACCGCTTCACCTTGGCCATCTCTTTCTTGAAATTCCCTAGTTATTGTGGGTATGTATGTTTTGCTACAACTCCTTCTGCAAGCATCTTCAAACCATGCTCATCTAGTAGAACGGTTATCTGGGTCTTCCAAACAAAATAGTTGGATGCACCATCCAATATGTCTTGATATCTAATCCCTTTTGAGGCCATCTTTGTAAACTTACAATAGTGTTATAAACAAGAATATCCTCCTCTCCTTCTTGGCTACCTACTCTGTAATTCACACTCCCTTCTAGAGTGTGCAATCCTGCTAGCTAGTTTTTCCTCTGCAATTGGAAATCACAAATTTCATAGAATAGGAAACCCTCTGAGAAAAATTCCTTTTAATGTGTTATTTATCTTCCACCTAACATTAATCTTCTATTGAAATCACTACTACAAATTATTTGTGCCTAGATCAAGAATCTTCTCTATAAAAAATACTGAGCTACTCACTCGTGCTTGCTCGAATCACTTCTCAGACAAATCAACCCTTCCTGCACCCTGCAACTGTAATGCCATCCTCCCATACTTACCTAAGCTAATTGTTCCTACCAAGGTAAATATGTGACGAAGAGTTACTATGATATGATTCAAATTCCCAAGTATAGTGAAGGAAGTAGAATTGACGAACCAAACCAAAACAAAACTGACCTTCCTAAGGAGCTACAAGATCCCCAGGG
The DNA here is from genome assembly GCA_000404065.3 of Pinus taeda. Lineage (NCBI taxonomy): Eukaryota > Viridiplantae > Streptophyta > Pinopsida > Pinales > Pinaceae > Pinus > Pinus taeda. The sequence continues at coordinate 29,629 of APFE030970336.1, forward strand.
GCTAACTAACCACTCTAGGTGCCCAACCCCTAAGTTTGCTTGATTTTTAACTAAAAAAAACCCCCAGTCACTCCCATGAAAATCCCTCCATGTTACTATAAACCTCCAGTCACCCCCACAATAAGGCCTCCATGTGACTACAGACTTTCTCACCCAGTTCTATGCTAGTCACTACGAGATTTAAGCCACTTTTTTGAGCTACTCTCCATAACACTGCCGAGAACTTCATAAAACTCTCAAGAATGATAAATGACACAAGTACAAATCCTTCCATACAAAACTTGGACAAGAACTTCATCTAACTAAGACATACATTATGTCAAACACATGATGAACATGAAATCTACAGGTCGTAATCACATATTTGAACATAGGGGTCTCATACTTATCTGAGAATCATCAATAAGGTCTGATGCCTTCTCACAATAGGTGCATTATCATCTATTAGTTCATTCATTCATTAAAATTTCATCCACTAGTCAAAACATGATGAGAGCCATAACTCAAGTATGTCATAGAAACCATGCTTATAACGAACATATAACCAGCAGATTAACAATGATAGAACATCCATCAAAGCCATATAATAACAAATACATTTAATCATGAAATAAAAGGTAAAATATCTCTTATTAACATGTGAAAAATCCAACCAAGTCACAGACTTCCATGTATCACCCAACCATAGATTGGGCTGAACCAAATCTTTCTTTTAGCCAAACACCCTCAAGCCATATTCAAAGCTTGAATGTGGGTATAACAACAAAACCAACCAAGGCTTCCTTGAGGTTTACCATGTATCCCGCTATTACTGGTCAAGGCAATCCTAAGCCCAAAACCCTCATCTATACAACTAGGCTCTACCGTGTATCCCACCATATATCGATCAAGGGATTCCTAGGCCCAAACAATGAACATACACTACCAGGATTTACTGCAATCCTGCCATTTACTGGTTAAGGGATCACTATGCCCTAAATAAGAATGGATGCCCCGGGATCTCTCCTCCTAAACCATGAGTAATTTTTTTGTCTCCACCCTCAGGCTTTACCATGTATCCCGCTATTACCAGTCAAGGGATTCCTAAGCCTTTGGGACTTTTATTGATACCACCCCACTCAGTTTTGAAACCATCTGGCAATCCAACTCAACCAAGTAAAAGAACCCCATCACACCATGGTTATCTAGAAATGGCAAGGCAACACTAAAACCACTGTCACACCTGGAAAAGCCCATGCCAATGATAGAAAGAAAATCAAATACACACATGCATATACCTTGCATGCCAAAAATAGCAAGGAAATCATACATGCAACTCAATACCTGCAAGTAATCCTGTTGTAGCCACTTGATCCAACTCTTCCTTGCTTTATCCTTGATTTCATTTGCCTCCATGGTCTCCCTTTGTCTTCCTTTCTCCAATTCTATAATGCTTTAAGAATAATCTAAGTGTGCAAGAGTATGAGAGAGAAAGAGAGAGCTCCCAAAATTGAACTGACAAAAGGTTGCGAACTGGTCCTCGAAAGCCTTTTTATTAATGAGGCCTCTATTTTCTTCAATTTCCATCATTTCCTTCAATTTCCTCCGAACATGTAAAATGTGACCTTTCACCTTCCTTTTCTCCTAATTTCCTTTATTTTCATAAATAAAATGCCAATTAATGCATCTTTCCTTTCCAAATCCTTTTCCATTTCCTTTTCCAATTTCCCCTAGCCATAATAGACCAAATGAACACCTGCTAGGATGTTTTTCGCAACATTCATCTTGGAATAAGTGTCTCATGACCTTAGTCTTATTTTTCCTTTATTAACTTTATTACATGTATTTTTAACTCGAGGTTGTTACAGACCCCTCCCCATTAGGGGAACATCGTCCTTAGTGTTTAATGACACCAACAACCAGCAAAACTTCTGAAAACCAAAACATACTTCCCATGGAGCTTTATAACTTAGCTCAATACAGTATTTACCATGAACAACCTGCTGGGAAAAAAAACAAAACAAAACAAAACAAAAACAAACAAACAAACAAACAAACAAAAACAAAAACAAACAAACAAACAAAAAACAAACAACAAACAACAACAAACAAAAAAAACACCAACATGATAAAAATAACAACGTGACAACAATATCGCTTATTGTAGCTCTATAATACAACTCACAGCAGTATTTACATCCATATACATATACCAAAATTCCTTTGCCTCAACTGACAAACAAGGAAGGATATATAGCTCGCATCTGATCAACCATCTCCCATGTAGCTCCATTGAGCCCAAAATCCTTCCACTGAACTTTAACTTGCTCGATTTCTTGATTTTGGAGCATGAGAATTTTTCACTGCAATATGCACGAAGGTTCTGGCTGGAATTCTCCTTCTGGATACGCCTGCAGTACAGACCAATCAATAACATGATCAAAATCCTTTACATATCTTTAAAGCAATGAAACATGTAAAACATCATGAACTTTCACTGTCAGAGGTTGTGAAAGTCTATAGGCCACTGGTACAATCCTCTCAAGGATATCAAAAGGTCCATAATACCAAGATGCTAGCTTCGTACATGACCCAATTCTCAAAGGGATCTTCTTGGGTTTGATGTGCAACTACACATGCTCACCAACTTGAAAATACTTAACCACCATTTGTTGATCTGCATAACTATTATGCATGTACTGTGATTCCTTTTGATTTTGTTTGATAATATGAATTTATTGTTCCATCTCTCCCAACATGTTTGGTCCTATCAATAGCTTGTTCACTGGATCACTCCAACTTATGGGAGTATTACAACTCCACCCATAGATTTCCTAAACAGAGTCAACCTTAGTGACTCCGGATACCCATTGTTGTAAGCAAACTCTACCAATGGAAGGTACTCTTCCCACTTTCATTGTTGATGCATAACATACATTCTCAACATTTCCTCCAAAATCCTATTGAATCTCTCTATCTATCATTTGTTTGTGGATGATAAGTTGTACTAAAGGCCAACTCTGTAATCAAACATGAAAATATCTCCTTCCAAAACCTAGAAGTGAACTTAGCATATTTTTCTGACACAATCTTCTTCAGAACACCATGCAACCTCACTATCTCCCTGATGAAAACCTATGCTACATCACTAGCTGAATACGTAGACTTCATTGGAATGAAGTGTGCTACCTATGTCAACCTTTCAACCACAACTGTAATAGAATCATGTTTTCTAGATGTCCTTGGTAAACCTGTAATAAAATCCATGGAAAATACCTTCCATTTCCACTCTAGAATCAAGATCAATTGTAATATATCACCTCGATGCTTGCACTCTGATTTTACCTATTGACAATCCAAACATCTTGTAACAAACTCTGCCACTTTTTTCTTCAAACTCGGTTAGTAGTAGAACTTCTTCATTGTTTTCAATGTCTTTTAGTATCTTGGGTGACTTGAATATGGCTTAGCATTAAAATAACTCAAGATAAGCTTTTTGAGCTCACTGTTGTCTAACACATAGATCATGTCCCTAAATCTGACAAAACCATCTATTGTGAGACGATAGTCCACATCCTGATCACATGTACCATGCTATTGTAACATGTACCTAAGCTCCCTCTACCTGTCATCCTATTGTCCTACCTATAAGATCTGATATTGTAAATCCATCCCATATGAACTCATAGTTGTTATTTGATTTACCTATACTCTTATGCTAAGAGCATATGCAACCCTATTCTCCTTTCCCTTAATGTACTTAATCTTGAAGTCAAACTCACTGATCATGGCGAACCATCTAGCTTGCTTGGCATTCAGATTTTGTTGGTCAAACAAGTATCTCAATCCACTGTGATCACTCATCAATACAAACCTCTTGCCAAGAAGATAGTGCTTCCACATCTTCAATGCATGAATAATTGCTGCCAACTCAATATCATGTGTCACATAGTTTTTCTCATTCTCATTTAGTTTCCTTGACTCATATAAAACTACTTGTCCTTCCTACATTAATACTCCACCAATTCCTCTCTTACAAGCATCTATACACACCACAAACTCTTTATCCAGATCCGAAGTCTTTAAAACTGAAGCATTTGTCAACAACTATTTCAACTGCTCAAAAATTGTTGCACATTCCCATGTCCGTTCAATTTTTTTCCCTTTTCACTGCAATGATGTGATAGGATATGCAATTCGTGAGAAGTTCCTAATGAACCTCATATAGTAGCTTTCCAACCCCATGAATGATCTGATCTCATCCACATTCCTAGGAGCTACCCATTCCATGGTAGCTCTTATCTTTTCCAGATCCACTACTATGTCTTCCTTGGAAACAACATGCCCTAAGTAATGTACCTTTGTCTGAAAGAAACTACATTTCCAAAGTTTGGGATAAAATTGATTCTCTCTTAGCAACCTCAATATTGTTGCTAAGTGTTTGGCATGCTCTTTCTCATTCTTAGAATATATCAATATATCATTAATGAATACAATAGCAAACTTTTCCAAGGACACAATATACTATTCATCAAGCACATAAAAGTAGTTGGAGCATTAGTCAAACTGAAAGGAACTACAACAAGCTCATAATGCCCATACCTGGTATAGAAAGAAATCTTGTAAATACCCTCTTCTTTGATGTGCACCTAATGATAACATGATCTTAAATCAACCTTCAAGAACATTGTTGCTCCCTTCAACTAGTCAAACAAATCATCAATCCTTGACAATAGATACATGTTCTTGATGGTTACCTTGTTGAACTACATGTAATCTATGCATAACTTAAGAGTACCATCCTTCTTCTTTACAAACAACATTGGTGCACCACAAGGCAAAACACTTGGCCTAATGTATACCTTGTCAAGCATTTCCTTCAACTACAAATTCATTTCCACTAAATCTTGTGTGTTCATCCTATAGGGTGGATTTGATGTTGGTGCTGCCCTTGATACCAACTCAACAGAAAATTCCACTTCCCTACGACGCGACAAATCTGAAATCTCTGCGGAAAATACACCCTAAAAATATAGTAAAATTGGGTACCTGTTCTATACATATTCAACTCTTCACAAATATTCATTTAGATGAAGCTATCCAAGTGATAAAAGAGGTAACAAATCCCCAGACTACAAGGCTTGCATAGATATGTCTTCGTTCCACACTCTTTACCTTCCAAGGTGAATTATTTGAGCAAACATTAGGAATAGCTATGGGGTCCCCACCATCCCCTATAGTAGTCAACATTTTTATGGAAAAGTTTGAAAAGAAAACCCTAGAAACCTTCCCTCTTAAACCTAAATTCTGGATCAGGTTTGTTGATGGCACTAGTGTAAATTGGCCACATGGGGACAAGGAGTTAAAAAAATTTCTAAACCAACTCAAAAATTTATCTAATGACATCAAGTTTACTATGGAAGTTGAGAAAAGTAGTTGCATCCCTTTCCTTGACAATCTCATTCTTAAGAATCAAGATGGATCATTAGGACACAAAGTATTTAGGAACAAATCCCATACTGATATCTACCTTCACGCGGAGTCACACCATCATCCAACACAAAATATGGGAGTGCTCAAGGTGTCATAGATAAGCTAGCCAAGGTTCTCAAAAATAAAAACATTGATTCCTCTTTCGAACCCTTAACTACCATTAAGCAGAAGATGAGATCAGTAAAGGAGAGTCTTGATCACCTCCAACACAAGGGTGTTTATAAGGTCTTGTATTCATGTGGAGAATGTTATATTGGAGAGACAGGAAGATCTTTCAAAATTAGACTTGAAGAACATGGCACTAACATTAAAAATGGTAGAATTCAATCTCCTACACTTGCAGAACACTCATCAAAGAGATGTCACAATGTTTTCCTTGAAGACACAAAAATAGTTACCAAGGAAAAGCATCATTATAAGCGAAAGATCCATGAAGCTCTTGAAATTATTAAGCATCCCCGCAATCTTAATAGAGATGGGGGTTTGGAAGTAAGTACGAGTTGGATCCATTTAATTACTCAAGAGAACAGGGCTTACAAACTTAACTAAAACCTATGTCCCTTAACCTCTTTCCCTTGGTCTCTTCTGCACTTTAATCCTCATTTGTCCTTTCTTCTAATGCTCTCCATCATATTCATTACCCCCTGAATCTTCACATTGCTTCACCATCTCCTTTTCTTCCATTCCAACCTTATTAGTTACTTAACTTATTAACTTGATAACACCTAAGCTAATCTCTAATAATAAACCTAATGTTAACATTCCCTTAAAAAATATTAATAATTAATACATAATAATAATTATTATTATTATTAACTTTATTAATAATTGTTACTATTAACCCAATGAGTTTAGAATAATTATTAACTTATAAAGTTAATAATAATGATTATTATCATTATTATTATTATTATTTATTATCTTCATATTAGTATTAATTAAGAAATTAATACCAATAATAATAATAAATGTATAATAATAATAAATAATAACTAGCTTCATTATCAATTATTAATAATAAATTTAACATAAAAATTAGCATTAATATTGATTAATCTATTTCTAATTATTGCTCTTATAATTAATTATTAATATTCACATCTAACAATATAATATCATTAATTAGTATTCTCCAATTTAATAAAAATTATAATTTATTCTCCTTAATTATTAATATTATTTGGAATTATTTGTGGGCCTTTTTACTTTTCATGCCTTCCATCCCATATTTATTCCCTTCATTTCACGCTCTTCTTTGTAGGAATTTGTCCTGATGATGAGTCTTGTTATAGACTTGAAACGTAGACTCAAAAATGGCTACTGTGGAATTAACTCTGAACTCCAAAGATGATAAAGATACCCACCACATAAATCTTAAAACAATATTTACCTTTATCACTAGAAATTTGCACTGCATATAACGTACACCCTTTCCTGTGACTGCACTTTTCCAGCATAGCCGTCACCATTCTAACCAATGTAGCCTTCTTCTTACCCTGTAAGATTCTTTGTTCCCCATTGTCATCCAAGAACTCAATATCCATGCCATAACAATATACTTTGGTCCTGTGAAGGTACAACCAATCCATACCCAAAATCATACTATATGATCCCAATGGAATTACATTCAAGTGCGTTTATGTAGGCATACCATTCAACTCAAATGCATAAGTTCTTACATAATGATGAACTATTTTCTTTGTACTTGTAACAAACTACACTAACCAAGATTTAGCATGTGCTTCTTTATTCAAACCACAATTATCCACCAGGTCAGAATTAACATAACTATAGTTAGATCCAGGGCCAATCAAAATAGAAATAACTTGATCACAAAAATTATCGTCCATCTCGATAATAGATTCATGGTGATCTGCTTGTTTGCTATCCAATGTTGCATAGATCTGAGGAATGCTCTATCCAACATCCCAAACTTTTTGCGCTTCTTATGCACTGTAGATCTAAGGCCTACAACCCTGATACGACGGGAAATCCTTCTTGAGATGCTCCTTGCCACATATCCAACACTACAATTGTCCCTTACCCTCACCTTTATTCTTCTGCCCTCCAAGTTGTGGCCCATCTCTCTATCCAACTACATTAAACTTCTTGTAAGGAACAACATTCTCTTTCTCACCTGCATCTTGAGGTCTTGTTCGCTTCAATGACCACTTTCCCTTAGTTTTTTTCTTTCCATTTCCAACCTTGCTAAGACTCTGTCTTACGCTTAGGTTTCTCATAACAGTGTTTCAATTTTTTGATGGCTTCCTCCAATGATCTAGGCTCAACAAATTCGATCCTATCTTTGAACGTTACCGACAACCCACTAATGAATCTCAGAATCTTTTCTTTCTCCTCCTTAAGATAAGGCACATACCTCAATAACTACAAGATTCTACTAGTATACTCCTCGTTGGTCATAGACCCCATTTCAACTCATAGAACTCCTTCACCCTGTCATCATAGCATCTCTCAAATAGATACTTCTTCTTGAAAATTATTTCAAACTCCCTCCAAGTAAAATCCTCTTGTCAAATGGCTCTGACATTCTTCACGTCTTCCCACCAAATGTATTCTTTACCTTTAATATTGAAGGTAGCTATCATGGATTTCATGTTCTCTACATAGTCATGCAATCTGAAGAACTTATTCATCCCAATCAACTAGGCTTTAAATTCTGCATCATGTGACTTCTTCATTTCTCCATCAAATGTAGGTGAATTTTATTTCTTGAATTCATCTGGTAAATATCCCCTATCACTCCTCCTAGAAGGATGATAGCGATGATGACCATGATACCTGCCTAAACCAGAACTAGAGTAAATCCCATGTCTATTGCCTCTCCTATCAGGCATGTCCAAGAATCTCTCATCCCTAATGGTATCATCCCTACCTGGTATGTGTCCATCATGAGATATGCTACCATATTCTCCATTAGTCCTGTCTTCCTGTCCATCACTTATCTTAAGCAATCCTTGTCTCTGCAAGTCTAGAAAACTCTGAAGAATAATTGCATTAACCTCTGCTTGTTTCTCCTGTGACCTGGAAAGTCTCTCTTGTGACTAAATGATATTGTCATTATCTACTTTGCAACTCCTTATTTATTCCTTCAAACTTCTCAAAGTGTCTGCTATGTGAGGGGAGTACTCATCACCATGTTGCTCATCTTATATGTATCATCTTATTTGTATGGAGAGTCATGTGAGTTGTAATCCACCATTTTACTAGTCATTTTTTATCTTCTACTACATGTAAGTATATCATGTCATATAAATCAAACATAAACATAACCAACATACCTCAATATAGTTTAGAGAGGATATCCCATCTGCAAGATCAACCAGATTAGCATGATACATGTACAATCATAATCATAACCGTACATCTAAATCATCTCAATCCTCATCCCAATTACCATGCATGATGCCACAACTATAACACCATAACATGTATAGCGAACACATATATCGCTGACATCCATTCATGAAAAACACATCCCAACAACAATGTCATCAACTTCTATATGACAACATGACTGTAACAATGACCATCACCATGCATACACATCAAGCATATATACAACCTACATGCATGCATGATAACACATTACACCCATCCAGTCCAAGGGTTGAACCATGCTTTGATATCACTCTATAATGCCCTCCTCCCCTAATTACCTAAGATAACCGACCCTATCAAGGTAAATATGTGACAAAGAGTTGCTATGATATGATTCAACTTCCTTAGTACAATTAAGGAAGTGGAATCAACAAACCAAAACCAAACTAACCTTCCTCAAGAACTACAGGACCCACAGGGGCTAACCAACTACTCCAGTGGACCAACCCCTTAGTTAACTTTCTTTTTAACTGAACTAAACCCCCAGTCACTCCCTTGACAAGCCCTCCATGTGGCTATAACCATCCAGTCACTCCCACAATAAGGCATCCATGTGATTGCAGACTTTTTCACCCAGTTCTATGCCAGCGACTGTAAGATTTAGGCCACTTTTTTAGGATAGTCTCTAGACCACTACCCAAAACTTCATAAAACTCTAAAGAATGATAAATGACAAAGTTACAAAACCTTCCATACAAAAATTAAAAAAGAACTTGACCTAACCAGTCCTAACCATGACATACATTTCATCACACTCATGATAAACATGAAATCTACATGTCATAATCACATATCTGAACATAGGGGTCTCATACTTATCTGAGAATTGGAAAGAAGGTATGATGCCTTCTCACAATGGCTGAATTATCACTTATTAGCTCATTCATTCATTAAAATTACATCCACTAAGCAAAACATGATGAGATCCATAACTCAAGTTTGTCATAAAAACCATGCTTATAACAAGCATATAACCAACAGATTAATAATGATAGAATAGTCATCAATAACAAATACATTTACTCTTGAAATAAAAGGGAAAGGAGATATTATTAACATATGCAAAAGCCAACCAAATCATGGACTTCCATGTACCACCCGGCCATAGATAAGACTGAACCAAATCTTTCTTTCAACAAATCACCCTTGTGCCATATTACAAGCATGAATGTGGGTCTCACAAAAAAACCAACCAGGGCTTCCTCGGGATTTATCGTGTATTTCGCCATTACTGATTAAGGGATTCCTAGGCTCAAAACTCTCATCTATACAACGAGGCTTTACCGTGTATCCCGCCATATAGCAGTCAAGGGATTCCTAGGCCCAAACAATAAACATACACTACTAGGCTTTACTACAATCCCACCATATACCTCTTAAGGGATCACTAGGACCTAAAAAATCATGGATGCCTCCAGATATCAACACCTAAACCATGAGGAATTTATTCATATCCACCCTAAGGTTTTACCGTGTATCCCACCATTTCTGGTCAAGGCATTCCTAGGCCTTTGGGAATTTTCCTGGGACCACCCCACTCAGTTTCGAAACCATCCGAAAATCCAAATCAACCAAGTAAAAGAACCCCATTGTACCATGGTTATCCAAAAATGGGAAGGCAAGGCTAAAACCATTGTCACGCCTGGAAAAACTCATGCCAATTACAACAACATAACCAAATACAGACATGCATATACCATGCATGCCAAAATTAGCAAGGAAATCCTACATGCAACTCAATACATGCAAGTAATCCCATTTTAGTTGCTTGATCCAACTCTTCCTTGCTTGATCTTTGTTTTCCTTTGCCTCCTTTTCCTTCCTTTTCCTTCCTTTCTCTAATGCTAGAATGCCCCAAGAATACTCTAAGTTTCAAGAGTATGAGAGAGAGAGAATAGAGGGAGAGAGCCCCAAAAATTGAACTAATAAAAGGTTGTAAATTGATCCTCAGAAACCTTGTTATTAATGAGGCCTCTATTTTCTTCAATTTCCATTATTTCCTTCAATTTCCTTCTCACATGCAACCTATGACATTTCACCTTCCTTTTCTCGTAATGTCCTTATTTTCATAACAAAAAGGCCAATTAAAGCCTCTTGCCTTTCCAAATCCCTTTGTAATTACCTTTTTCAATTTCCCCTATCCATAATAAACAAATGAACATCTTCTAGGATGTTTATCCCAACATTCATCTTGGAATAAGTGTCGCATGACCTTGATCTTATTTTTTCCTTTATTACATGTATTTTTAACTTGAGGCTATTACAGCAACTGGAAATTCAACCCCCTCTCTAGCAATTCGCATTGTCTGGCTAGGCACTATGCAACCCCTGAAGAAATCATGTTGTTGCTCCTTTTGAGCTATGAATTTCTCCCTCTTCGTCTTCGAGCCTCTAATTTATTAAAATTTCTCAAATTCCATGTGTAAAATTCAACTATTACAACAACTAGAAATTATTCTTTTAACTGGTTAATTGTTAAGCAATTTATTTGCTATGAGAAATAAAGAATAAAATCACAATTGTAATTTTCACTATTAAAATGTTACAAAAAATAAAATTTTGGAAACTAAGAAATAATATGCACATACACAATAAAATTGACACAATAATTTTTGAGCAGATGTCTCCAGAAAATCCCAATGCGAGAAAACTAGTGCAACAGTTAAGGGTTTTTATTATCATGTAGCAATGAAATTCTGAGTACAATTGTATGCCCAAAACTAGCAATCCTTTACAAGAAAAATTGGCCACAAAAATTAGTGAGACAAATCTTGCCTCACCCGGCATTGATCCAACTCCAAATACTTGGACAAACTGGGATGCTCGAACCCCTGTGTCATCCTTCTATGCAGGCCCTCACACACACTACCTGGAAGTTGCTTTAATCAAGTCGTCTTTCCCAATTCATGCTCTAAGAATGACTTGATATCCCCTCTGGAAATTATTTCAGCCTCTAACAACTAAATCAATCCTCAATCCAGCGAAATTGAACTCCGCCTTTGAAGTTGCATGCACAGTCCCTATGTAGCCTCACTAAAGAAACTCAAACTTCTTGTAGATGACTCTCCAGAACTAGAAAACTTCCTCCAAACTCATTGTCTCTATCCCTCATTATATTTATGTCCCCTCTATGCCTCAAACTTCTCTTTATTGAGTCACTGCAGCTAGGAAGCTTGATCTCTTCCAAGGAACTCGACCTCAAGTGTATTCTTCTCCAACCCCGTCGACCTCCTCTTATAATCTCTAGTTGGATCAACAATGACCATGATTAAATCCTCATCAATGGTTGAGATCATCTCTAAGTCAATCCATGTGAGTTTCAAGAGAATTCTCACGTTTCTCAATTAATTTCCATTAATTAATTGATTTCCCTAAGTTAGACTTAGGCATTTTTTAATTATCAATCAATTAATTTAATTGAGCTATCTCTAGGTGGAATTTCCAGAAATGATTTTGGGGTTATGGATATCTCATGTGTTTTAGCCTCTCCACAAATTTTGAGACCAAAATACCATTTTATGCTACCAAAACTAACATGTTTTGTTCACACGCTCACAACCTTAACAAATATTTCTAGAGAGATGGAAATTTTATTTCACCCTCCTCCCCATCCCCAAATGTCCTCTCATTAGAATTCAAGTACTAAAGAAGCAGAATCCTCCCATCAAGGGCAAAGATACTCCATCCTGACTCACTCAGAACCTCAAGCTAAGAAACAAAAGGTGGTTGATAGCCACAACTCTCTTGCTCTATTAGGGAAAGCAATGAAATTATCTAGTTGGGTTGGCACTGAGGCATACCCATTGGAAAACCCTCACTGAGGGAGGAAAAATCCTACAGTGTGAAAGCGTTCATCAAATGGGAGCATCCCCCTTAGCTTTATGAAGGATATGACGACACCTTCCTCTGCCCGAAGCTGCAATAATAGGCTAGAGAGGAAAAGGTTCAGCAAGGCAAGGTTCCAAGGGAACAAGTGCATCTCACCCAAACCAAGGATGACGAGGACAAGGAATAGCCAAAAAAAGCATGCTAAATTCCCAGGACAGACATTCTTAGAGTCTGAATTATACATGTCATTTAGTTTCTCTTGTCTACTTAGTTTCAGTTATGTTTAATTTTTTTGTGTCATTTTGTTACCATTATGGTTCAAAACCCTTTGGGAGACCTCTGGTTTCCCTCTCACGGGTAGATGGTCTTCTCCACTCTCTTATTAGAACATGCTTTCTTTTTTTTTTTTTTTTTTTTTTTTTTCTTTTTTTTTTTGTCAAACATCTCCGGGATACATATTATTCCAGACCTTCATGATTGTATCTTATGTAAATTTTTGAAAATATAAAGATTTTTTCTTTCTTACCAAAAAAAAAAAAACATAGATTTTTCCTTGGCTAACTAGTCTAATACCTTGCAGATATCATTTTAAGTTATTCATATAATTCAAAATGTTGAAAACATCAAATTTAAACTTGTAATCACCCTTGTTTTTTAATTTTCCTCCTATAAAATGTAGCCATAAATTATAATATAAGTAACAAGGTAAGCACCAAATTCTAAAACAGCAATCCAATTTAAAACTTGAGAGAAATTCAAACCCTTCAAATATCAAAGGGAAACTCAAAAGGGATGTTTAAAAAAAATGTACGCAAAATTTTTTCTAGAAATATTAATAGAGAATGTATATACCTTACCAAAATTTTGAACAAGTTTTTCATAACCATCTTAATAGCCCCAAATTTTTAAAATGAAATGTGTTACGGGAGGGAGGCCAATAGTTTGGTAGCCTCCCTACGTGGACCTTTTTAGACACCTAGAAAGCCACATTACTTGTATGACATGTGCCCATGTGGCTCTACCATGTGTCTACTTCACATCAATCATTTTACCTTGGGGACCTAGCGCGGTTTAAGGTTTCATTGCGGTTGACTTCTGGAGGGTGTTTTCCTCCCCATTCATTCATGTTCAGGCCCAAAACTTGGGCATTCTACTCTGTTGGTTCCTATGCATGTTTGGCACGATTCTTGTGTGTAATGGGGTGTTGTTCGACCACGAAAGTGGGGTGTGGGCACAACGAGGAGGTTCAATTCTTGGGCAACATGACATTCTTGTGGGTTTCCATGTCCTGCATTATGGTACAACTTTGGAGGGAACATTGTTGTAATTCATCCACTCACTCGACCCTTTTCAACCCAACACTGGATGCAGTAGTCGACTCGTTAAAGTAGGCATTTGGAGGTTGGAGGAAATGGAATTTTTGTTCTTGGGTAGGATTCTTCATCCTATCAATCATAACTACAACTTTGTTTCTCAACACATCAATTTTCTTGGTATTCACACCATTCTACTTATTGAGTTCTTGTGTAGGTTCTTTTCTTGTCAAACTCTATTAAACTATGTGGCTTTCGTGCATTATCTAATTTTATCTAATTAAAATTTGTAGCTTCTTTGGCTTCTATGTTATCTAATTTTATTGGGGTTTTTGGGATTTTTTTAGTATTTATATACAATCCAAAGGATTTGGATTTGATGGAGTTTTTGGATTCGTTATGTGTGAGTGCAATAGCCACTGCTATATCTCAATTTTATTCAATTTAAGGGTTAAAAGGAGAATTGAGGGAACCTTTTCACTAATGAAAGGGTTTCATGGGTTAAAGGGGAGTTTTGTTTAGTTTTGGACTGTGATTCACTGTGGAGTTTTGTTTAGTGTTGTTCCCTAATTCACTATGGAAGGTTGCATTGTGTTTCAAAAAAATTCAATATAAACACAGTAGAGATCATTGAAAATTATTTACCCATGTCCAAATACGGGAGGCCTTGTAGCAATAAAGGGAATGCTCACATGAGAAATGATGTTCACTATGAGAAAGAAATGAGATTGAAATTTATTTTAAAAACATTAAAAATGTGACTATAGTTGCATGTTCATTTTTCTTCAATGAAGAGGTTGTTCCAAAAGGCTAGAAATATTGTTTCCATTTTTAGATTTCATAATGAAAAGGCAATAAACAGGTATGTACTAGCATCAAAATTCTACTTTAATGGATTTTTTTCCTTATCCATTGTAAATCTGCATTTACCTCCAGAGTAGCGTTTGGTTGTTTCACTTATGAGTTCACTATAAACCACGTGATTTGGTGATTTGTTAACAAGTCCTAGTATCTTTTTACACTCTTTTGGTGATTTGTTA
Source organism: Pinus taeda (assembly GCA_000404065.3). Classification (NCBI taxonomy): domain Eukaryota; kingdom Viridiplantae; phylum Streptophyta; class Pinopsida; order Pinales; family Pinaceae; genus Pinus; species Pinus taeda. Next base: position 44,681 of record APFE030970336.1, read on the forward strand.
GTAAGTCCTAGTATCCTTTTCTACTCTCTTGATTATTTGTTAGTAAGTTCTAGTATCTAAGTTTATTGGGGTTTTTTGGATTTCTCCAAGTATTATGTACAGGCCAAGTGATTTGGGTTTGATGGAGTTTATGGGTTCGTTATGTGTTAGTGCAATAGCCACTTCTGTATCTCAATTTTGTTCAATTTAAGGGTTAAAAGGAGAATCGAGGGTGCTTTTTCATGGGTTAAAGGGGATTTTTGTTTAGTTTTGGACCGTGATTCACTATGGAGTTTTGTTTAGCGTTGGCCCCTAATTCGTTGTGGAAGGTTGTGCTGTGTTTCAAAATTTGTCAATATAAACACAATAGAGATTATTGAAAATTATTTACCCTTGTCCAAGTATGGGAGGCCTTGTAGTAATAAAGGGAATGTTCGCAAGAGAAATGATGTCATGATGGGAATGAAATGAGATTGAGATTTATTAACAAACTTTAAAAAATACGACTATAGTTGCATGTTCATTTTTCTTCATTGAAGAGGTTGTTCAAAAAGGCTACAAACATCATTTTCATTTTTAGATTTCATAATGAAAAGGAAATAAACAAGTTTGTACTAGCATCAAAATTCTACTTTAATGGAATTGTTTTCCTTATCCATTGTAAATTTGCATTTACCTCCTACGTAGTGTTTGGTTGTTTCACTTGAGCTCACTGTAAACCACGCACTTTTGATGATTTTTTAGTAAGTCCTGGTATCTTTTTCTACTCTTTTGGTGATTTGTTAGTAAGTCCTCGTACCTAATTTTATTTGGGTCTTTTGGGATTTTCCAAGTATTTATGTACATGCCAAAGGATTTGGTTTTGATGGAGTTTGTGGATTCGTTATGTTTTAGTGCAATAACCACTTTTATATTCAATTTTGTTTGATTTAAGGGTTAAAAGGAGAATTGAGCGTGCTTTTTATCAGTAATTGAGGGCAAGATTGTTTTAATTAATATTTTTGGGGGTTTTAAAAACTAAGTTGGTTCCTAGCCTAGTTGTTATTCTTTTTAGAACATATGGTGAGGATCAATTTTCTTCTAATAGCATGAGAAGTGGAATTATTTTCTAAAAATTGGGATCATGAATGGTTATAAAAATTTGGATTCAATTGTCTTACAAAATACAATTTAATGCCTTTATTTCCTAAACAAACGTTGTCTTATACAAACAATAAAACAAATTCATAGGAATATAGCCAGCTACCTACTAAGATGCAAGAAAAAAAATCTAGAATGCAGCACATAAATTCTAGCAGCCCAATGTGACCATGTGTTATATTCCTTCTTTTTAGCTTTATTTTTGTTCTTGTCCATTCTGTTTCAAGTTGTTTTAAAACTTTTATATTGTGTTTTTCCTGGTTGTAGTCTAATTTCCTATTTGCAGGATTTCTCTTATTTCATTATGAATTGTTACATGCATATGATTGCAATGCATATGTGCTTCGTATGTGAATCAATACTTGTCTCTGTATCTGTTTGTTGGTATGTATTCCAACTAATTGTATGTGTAATCAACCATGAATGTGAAGGCACAACTATAACTCTATGTATAATCAACCATGAAAATATCTCTTTGTATTTTTTTATGGTATATGTATCCATGAATGTATGTATTCACTACTTTCAATTGGCAACTACAAAAAAAGCACATGCAATCAAATGCCAAGAACAATAAATCGTAAGTAAACCATAATTGAACAAAGTATATATTTAACTATTATATTAAATCATATGTTCAACTATTTGTTGAATTGTATCCAAAAACACTATGGAACTGTATCCAAAATTGTCATGTAACATGCAGGGAAGTATATCCTTAAAAAATCCACATTGCAATGTGGTTACAAACAAAAAAGTCATGCCACCCCTGTGCTTGATGACCTTCATTTTCTGCATTGCCCAAACTTGTTGAGTTTCTTGCTTGAACCAAGTTGTTGCCATATTCTTGACTCTAGTTTTCTCCTTGTAGCCATGGAGGGATTGAGTAGTTGAAGTGCCCACTTGTGCTGTTAACCCCAACACTAAGTGGAGGTGTCCTGTAATACATAGGATTTACACCTGCACTAGTAGGTGTATAGGAGGTCAGTATAACCCATGGCTAATAGTGGGGGACTTGGATGTTAATCAGGTCCTCAAATGATGGTGTATGATATGCAATGTGGTCCAAAGTGTTGGACATCATCCTGTTTACCTCAAAATGGCTTGCTTCATAGTCTTCCATGTCTCTCACCCCTCCTCCTTTTTCCAACACTTGTTGAGTCTTTCTTGCCTTGCTAATTATTTTTTATGTTCCTTTTCTTCCTTTGTTGTCTATCTTTCGATCCTTTCCTTTTCCTAGGCTTCTATTGCTGCAAGCATTGCATCTCTATTTTCCTTGGCCAACTCCTTCCTTCTCTGATTAGATTCCTTAATTTCAAGTTTTTTAGTTCAAACTCAAACAATAGGTTCATATATTCATCAAAGGTGAGTAACTGTGAACTCCTCCCTAAATGAAGATAGTTTGTTGCTGAGTTTCTTGATGAGGCCTTCACTCTCTCTACTGGTATCTTTAGGAACCTATCAAGTATTATTTGCTTCATTGTCACATGCTCCTCATGGGTTGAAACTTTCCTTTCAACCTCTGGGAAAACTTATTTAACCCCATTGTTTTCTTCGTCAAGTACTTCATTGTGAACAAACTCTTCTTCCAGTGATCCATTATCCATAAAATAATGAACAAGTCCTGTGTTGAATTATGTTGTTTGTTAATGAATGGCCACGCTTTCCTCATTGGTGGATGACACATTATGTTTGTTGATATTCATCCTGGCCTCTTCCAACCATGATGGCAGGGTTACTTGGTTGGCATGCTCAATTTTTCAATGTTGATTCATGTTGCATTATCATTTGAAACCACATTTTCGTTGTAATTTGTGTGATCAATTGCCTCATATCGAATATCACATGCAGAATTGGCAAGTGATTCAATGGGTGTGATAGCCTCCATGTTATTGATAATTAGTTCATGACTTAATTGTGTCTCACTTATATGTTCATCATCATCACCATAGAAGTGCCCTTGAGAAAGGGATATCATACCTCAGCAACAACAACATCTTCCTCCCCATCCACATATTCTTGGGCACCAACCTAGACATGTAAGTCCTCTGCTTCTTGACCTTCCACATCAAATCCCTGGCTACAACCAATATCATGCATAATAGTATCAACATTCAGTGGCCATGTTCTAGTCCTCCTAGATCCAACCTTTATATTAAAAGGTGTGAAATCCATTTTAAATGTTTTACTTGAAAACTCAACTAGCTCAAACATTTTTACCTCTACCCCTGGATTCTTTTCCATCCATGAAGCTTTCTATGCCCTAAAATAGTTCTTGAAAGTCCCAAACACACTATCATTAAGAGGCTACAATCTATGAGTGGTATAAGCCAGCGGTTGTTGGTCGGATAAATCGATCTTGTGGACAAGACCAATCTCCCTAGTATCAGAAGATAGTCTAGCAACAAGCAGACAAGAAAATCTATCTTTCTCTAAACATATGCGATTCATAAATAAAAACTATAGAGGTGTTTAGACCCTACCTTAAGTCCAATGCTAGTTTGTAACAGCTAGTTTGTAATAGCCATCCTTCAACCCTTCGAAAGAGTTTCCTTTTGAGAACCTGCAATCACAAACAAGCAAACATCAAGTAGCACCTGCATAGCTAATATCATAAATCATGTTCATTATGGTGATCAAGGAATCCATAAAATAAACCATAAAACAACAGCTTATTGAGAAAAACAAACTTATTTGTATTAACTTTGAAGTAGAAGAACCTTACAACCTTTTCAGCCTTGATGTTGAACAAGCTCTTCCTAGGGTCCGGAATAGGAATCTCCTTTACTTTGACAAGCCTTACACTCTTCCAAATGAGATCAAAGAGGTATGTAATCTCTCCTCATAAAAGCTCAATTAGGAAGACTAAGTTCCAGCAGCATTTTACCTCAAAAATATTCACCTTTCAATCCCCCCAAGTAACCAACCCAATGCTTCATTTTATAGTGCAGGGGAAGGAGGTTACAGTTCCACCTATGAAGGGATAAAGTCCTCCTTCAAAGGGATAAGCTCCTCACATCAATGGGTTAGCTCCTTAAGGAATGGGATGCATGAACCTTAAGGGAGAGAACTTGCCACCTCAAGATTCCTTCCAGAAGCTTCTAGAAATGACTCAAAGTGAGTTTTTAAGAATATACTTGTGCCTTTTTAACTTTTACAAGGGTCCGCACCCACAACACAGAGACAGAGTGGTCAGGTGCGCAGGAGACATGACCATTAGGTGCAGGACCGCAGGTAATGCTAAGAAAAGGTGCAGAACTAGAGTTTTAGAGACTTTTGAGGGCTTTCTCTCATCTTCAAGGCTTGATATGAAGAACCGAGGCTTAATACTTGTAAAGGAGGAAAGTATGAGTGGTAATGGACTCACACAGATTGCAGAATGTCAAGGTGACAATTTTTTGTGCAACATATTGCCCCCTAAAGTGCGAAGTCTGTAATAGATAAAGATATAGTTTTTCATCTATGAAGAGTGAAGTACTTTATCATTTCAAGGATCATCCTGTGGACACCCCAGTCAGAACCTGTAAAAACATTCAATGCAAAATATATATATGTGAACATATCATCGCTGAGGTAGGCATTCCCATACTCAGATTAAACTGACTAGAAAACTAACTAAACTGTTCTGATACAGGAATGATTTTGTAATACATCAAGAGTGTAGACATATGTAGACACAGTATGGGCGCAGCCATCTATTTATGAATAGTCCACTATATAATGAATAAAAAAATTCCTCATAGCCTGGATGGTAGAAACTAGATCTAGGGTCTTGATTTCTGCTTCCCAAACTAGTACGATTTTATCCATGTGAATGAATGTGTCGAAGTCAAACATGGTAGAAACCACTTGATTACTAGTCAATGATGTGAATTGTTAACAAGTGTGAGAGAAACCACCAGTAATGTCAATGGCTCCCAAAGTACTTAGTACAATCCATGAAATGTGAATAAATGAGCTGATTTCGAACATGTCATAGAATCCTTTGATCAAAGGTCAATGATGCAACCTATCGTCGAAAACGAGAAACCTACCATTAGGGTATGCAGATTCCAAGGTATTGACGATTTCTAGATCATCTTTCTAGATAATGAGCTGAAGTCGATAGAAAGCGATCTGTCGTAAGCAAGCCCACAACACGAAATCATAGATCAAGTTCTGAAGAAACATATTGGCAAGGACTGACTCAGGGATGGTCAAAATGGATGACAGATATTTTGCAAATGAATAGTTTGTTTGAACTGACCTCGTGAACACATAACGACACTGCAGATGGTTTGGTGACAATTGACCCAAAGCTAATACCCAGAAACCAGCTGAAGACTTTCAATATGGTTTGATTAAATATTAGGCAAAGGATTTCCCAACCCAGGTGAACAAAAAGTGTTGTGTTCAAGAGTGGTTAACTGATTTAATAAAACACAAAGTGTAAAAAACAGTTTCATTTTTCTCTCTTTTCCCCCACCATTTCTGGCAAGTACCTCTTTATTTTTTACAAGCTTGAGGAGGATAACATTTGCTTGTTTATAAGCTCATCCTTCGGATGAATCCAACTTAGTTAAAAATTCGAACCCTAAGAAGGAGTGGTTCATTCCTGTTTAAATTGAACAGATCCTTTAATGTTAAATTTTAACGAGTCCAGTATAGGAAAAACTCGGTGTTTTTCAATTTTAGGGAGTCAGAAGAAAAACTTAAGAAAACTCCATGGGTGTCCTTTTTCGTAAATTTGTGTCCCCCAAGCCCGAAAAAAGTATAAAATAATACTTGAGAGAACCGCTTGACCATTACGATCAAGGAGTACTTTTCATAATTAGTGGCTCCAATCTGAAAAAGTAAAAAAGTAATCAAAGACACGTCATTTTATAACCAATATCGAACTTGAAACGACAAAAGTCTGGAGATCTTTTCATGTTTATACGGTCAGAAAAGAGTTGTAAGTGGACCGCCTTTTTAATTCTGTTTAACGAGTTTAAAAGGGAAAAAACTCGATAGTCTTTTCATATTTTACGAGTCAGAAAAGAGCTTAAAGAGGACTCCAATGTTTCACTTTTTCAAAAATTTTGGAAGAGCCCGAAAAATTGAAAAAAGTATGCTCTTTGATGAAAATTATCATTTTTCCCCGAAAAATCCAATATTCTACACAAAAACTCAAAACATTAATCATACCTGTTTAAGATAAGTGAAAATGTATCAAAAAGTTACCTTTTTAAAGTGAAAAATAAATAAATTAAAAATCCATTTATTCATAAAAACTTATAAAAAGGGCTTTTGTAAATTCATTTTTTCCGTTTGATTTCAGAGTGAGGAGTGAGAGCTTTTGGGTAAGAAACTTTCTGTGAAGATTGCAGAAAATCCGTCCATTGGAATCGAAAACCGTCAGCTCCAGGTAATCCACATCATCCTTATCTTGCATTTCAACTATTTACATTTCATTTTTAGGCTTTAAAATTGATTTTTAAGGAGAATTTGGTTTAGAAAATCGCTTGCAGGGACCCGTAGGTGCAACATGTGGCCCCTGCGGACCCTGACTTTTTTCTACAAAGAAAAAAGTCATGGGTCCGCACCTATTCTTACAATGAGTGCAGACCTACGTATTGTCTGTAACCAGCGGGTGTAGACCCCGCGAAATGGATTTTAAAAGTTCAAATTCTCTATTTTTGCCCAAAAATTTTCGAACTAAATTGTTCTAATATGTCGTTTTTGCATTGTAGGACATACAAAATGATTGTTTGGCGGGAACGTGAGCATGAGGATGTGGACCTTGCCGCAATAAATCATCCACCCACAATACGGGCATTGAAAGCATGCAGACTGTTTAAGTTCTGGGCCATACAAGGCATGAGGGCCCAAGTAGACTTCTTGCAATGGTTGGTAGACAGGTGGAATATACAGGACCAGTGTTTCATGCTTGGTGGCCACCGGCTCGAAATTGAGCTAGAGGACATATATTTCTTGACTGGTTTGCCCAAGAGAGGCAAACGATTATCTCTTTTTGGGACTATGCCAGGTGGACAATCTGTCGCTAGTCTCTGATTGGAGTTTTGCAATGATCAAACAAAGGACAAACGAATCGATATTAAAACTATCGATCATCCTAAACTTAAGTTTATTGCATTCACTGTCACCAAACTATGCGGGAGTGCAACATTGCATGTAGCTAGCAGATCCCAGATGCAAATGGCAGTAGACTGTTATCAAGGTACCATCTTCAACTGGTGTGAGGCTGTGTTGGTGAATGTAAAAGGCCAACTAACTAGAGAAAAGAACGGACAACTAAAAAACTTTGGATACGGTTTCCTCGTTGTGAGCTTTGGTCTAGAGAGGGTCCCTATGTTGGTCCCACAACAGCTTTCTGTTGAGGCTGGTCTTCCTTGAGAGCCTAGGATAATGCATTGGCTTGCAGTGATGGCCCGTCATCCTCAGGAGGGTTCAGAGCTTGTTCTATTTCCACCTGAGTATTTTCGTTCGTTGACGAACCAACTTTTTGTGATACAGGATTTTCCATATGTTGGGATAGATTATCGCGGTGACCCAGACATGATTCTTCCACAAGAGAGCAGTGGGATGATTCAAGTAAAATCATTTTCAACACTTTCTAAGTTCTAACTAATTTTTTTGTTTTTTAAATCGTCCAAAACTGACAACAAAAAGTTTTAAATGCAGAAGTGGGTCCACGACAACCAACTGCCCTCTAGCCTTATGAGAGGAGACACCCAGCTGCAGCAATACCAGCCCCACAGGACCAATATACAGAGATCTTGACCAATTTGGAGAATCATCTAGAGCGTTTGACAGCAGATATTCCAGAGCCTGGCATAGATGATATCCCACTTAGGTTACAGCGATATGTGATTGGGGTCCCAGGACCTTTTAGGAGGTTCCTTTGTAGGGTGGCCCGAGCAGTGGTTTCTTATCATCATCATCACCAAGGATAGGATGATCACTTTTGTAGACTCTTTTTGTCTTTCCGTACTATCATTTTGCCGATCATAAGGTGTTTTTCAACCTATGATTGAAGACAATGTATATTTTGACAGACTTCTATGCTATGATATATCACTATTACTGGCTATCTTGTGTAACATGTTATTGAATTTGTTTTAAATTTACTATTTTGATTATTGCAAATCTCTATTTATCATACGAGAAGCAACTGCATCTGCTAATGTATTTAAATGTCTTGGAATATGTTGATATTCAATGTAATCAAATTCACATTCCAAGAGACGAACTCTCAAAAATAATCTTAATAACACTGGATTTCTAATGGCATAAACCCTGTTAAGCTGTAATACAACGAGTTCAGAATCTAACCTAACAATCAAACGCCAAATCCCAAATGAGATGGATTCAGATAATAACTCAATCACTGCACTATACTCTGCAATGTTATTATTTGTTTAACTGAGGCTTACCCCATGCATAGATACTAACTCATCAGAGGGTGAATAGATAACCCAAGATGCGTAAGAAATGTTCTGTGTACTACGACAAGCACCATCAACAAAACCAATGTATGTTTGAAGAGACGTCAACATCTGCAATATCAAGAGTAAAATCAAAATAAGCAGGAATAATGATAAAATCACTCTCTAAACTGGGCACATTTTCCTAATCTAAAACACACCAGCTATAAAGGAATTAATGTAACAAAAATCTCCACACCGAAATTTAAGCATAATATCTCTTCAGGTAGAGCCCATTTCTAGGTTTACCTAAAGAGACACCGTCAAAATCTACCAATTCATAGACCCCTTTTGCCATCTTTCGCTTAACAATAAAAGGACCATGCCACATAGATACAAATTTTCCAGCCCCTAGCTTATCGTTTTATTGATCGTATAGTAAAACTAGGTCTCCTTCCAAAAAATTACGAGGTGTAACATTTCGGTCGTACTGAGCTTTTATTTGTTTCGCATGAGCCTCGATTGCTAATGTAGCATTGCTTCGATTCTCATCTAGCTGAGCTAAGTAGAAAAAACGTTTCTCCTCTTCAGAAGTGGCTGGGAGTAATTCTATGGGTAATTGTAATGACGGAATTTCACATTCAATGGGTAACACTGCTTCCAAACCGTAGACTAGTTGAAAAGGAGTGAAACCAGTTGATGTTTTTACTCAGGTTCGATATGCTCAAAGTGCTAAAAATAACATGTTATGCCAATTTGACCTATGAATACCAATGATTCGTTGGATCATAGTGACTAGAAATTTATTGACAGCTTCAACCAGACCATTAGCCTGTGGGTAATATGGAGTAGAACTATCGTGACACATGCCAAGTTGATCTGTCAGTTCAGTCATCATGATGTTTCTAAAATGACTTCCATGATCAGTAATAATAGCTTGAGGAACACCGAATCTAGCAATTATATGATTGAAAATGAAATTTGCAACAGTTTTGCCGTCTGCCAAAAATGTAGGCATCGCCTCGACCCACTTAGTAAAATAATCACCGCTAGGATGATATACGCATGCCCCCCGGCCGAGTGAGGGTTACATGTAATAAAGTCAATACCCCGCTTTGCGAAAGGACCAACGACAATTATAGGGTGGAGAGGAGCGGGTGGAGCACGCATCCTACGATCAAAAATTTCACAATTGTGGCATTTTCGGACTGCATAAATACAATCTTTGAATAAGGATGGCCAAAAATAACCAGCGCGCTATATCTTTTGGGTTTTGGCATAACCAGACATATGACCGCCACATGCTCCAGAGTGACAGTCATTCAGAACCTTTTCAGCTTATTCATGAGTTAGACAATGTCGGAAAACAGAATCCACCCCACGACGATAGAGTGTATCACCAATAATATTGTACTGTTGGGATTGGAAACGTATTTTCCGTCGCTGAGATCATGAGATTTCAGGCTAAAAAGATTGGGTTTGGAGATAAACAATACTATCTCCATACCATGGATCAAGAGTATAATGGGCTTTTCCACCACAGTTTTAGTATCAGTACACGGGAAATCACACATCAATTCCGCAAAAACCAAAGATTTCTTTGCCTTGGATTTTTAAAATTCCAAGTCAAATTCCTGCAAGATAACTATCCATTTGGAATACTTGCCCCCTAGCAATTATTTGGTCAAGATATACATCATAGGGTTACAGTCAGAAATTACCGTGGTTTTGCATAATACAATGTAGTGATGAAATCTTTGGACAGCTTGAACAGCTGCCAAGGCCAATTTCTCCACATGCGAATATTTAATCTCAGTCGGATGCAGAGTTCAACTAAGATAGTAAATCACATGTTCATTGTTGAATTCATCTTCCTGAACTAAAACCATCCCAATGGTGGAATGAGAAGCAGCGAGGTACAAAAAGTAATCCTGGTTGTAATTGGGAGGATGCAGTAACGGCACATGGGTTACGCGTGTTTAAGTGCATCAAAATATTTGTCAGCTATCTCATCCCAAAAGAATGGAGTATTCTCTTTCAACAACCCGGTAAAACCTTTTGTTATCTCGGCGTAGTTAGGAATGAAATGATGTAAAAAGTTTGCTTTCCCTTACAAACTTTGGAGTTGGCGAAGAGTCGAAGGAGGAGGTAATTTGACGATAGCTTCAACCTTTGAGGGATCGACACGAATGCCAGCTTTTGAAACGACAAATCCCAATAAACCACTCATTTCTACACATAATACACATTTGTGTGGATTCAGCCTAATTCGATAATGCCTACATATCATAAAGATAGCTCGTAAATGAGTGAGATGATCGGCTCTACTTAATGAATGGGCAGGTAAATCATCGAGATAAGGCTGCACAATGTGCTTGATGTCATGAAATGCGTAAGACATAGCCCTTTGAAAAGTTACTCCAACATTCTTCAATCCAAAAGGTAATTTGCAATAAGAAAATGTTCCCCATGGACAAATGAAATCCGTTTTAGGTTGATCAGCAGGGAGTATGTTGATTTAATTGTAATCAGAAAAACCATCCATAAAGGAGAACATTTCACAGCTCGCACAATCATCAATAATTTGATCCATATAGGGGGTTGGATAATTTTCCTTGGGACAAGCTTGATTAATATCCCTATAGTTGATACATATTCTTATCGTACCTTGCTTTTTGTTAACAGGAACAATATTTGATACCCAATCTATTAAAGGAATTGGATAAATGAAACCTGCACGAAGTAATTTCTCAACTTTAGCTTTAATAGCAACGACTTTTCTCGGATGTATTTGATGCAAACGTTGTGGGACAGGTTTAGCATCTAGGTAATTTTTAATTTCATGAACAACAATTGATGGATCGATTCATGGCATTTCTTCATATGACCAGGCAAACACGTCGCGAAATTATTGAAGTAGGGCTTTATAAGTTTGGATTTCATCGTCCGTACAGGAAGCACCTATATGAATCTTTTCAATAATTCTAGGTTTAACTGAAATGTCAATAGGAACCGTTCGAGAGATATTTTTGCCAAATTTAACTCAGAATCATGATTTTGCAATGGATTTTGTGGTTCTTTAACATAGTCAGTAGTAAAAATAGATGAAAAATCATTTTCAAAATGATCAAGCTCAGATAAAAACAAATCTTCTCATTAATATGAATAGGATCATAAAATGTTGTTGAAGCTGAGGTTGATATCGAAAGTGATTCCCCATGGACCACATTCATTGGATCAGTTTCGGTTGAAGAAGAGTCAGAAAACGATTGTACAGCCTGATATGCAATTTCAAAGGGACTCAAAGGCATCATGTTACCAAATGAATCCACCTCAGAGTCAGAAGGTACGATCCAAGAATCATCAAAAGCAATAGTGTTCGATGAAATCATATGAATAGTTGCAATAGAAGGCGATACGTTAGGAGGGAAGGAGAAAGTTCCTAGTAAACCAGAATCTTTAATCAAACCTACCCCAACATCCTTGTAAGGTATAGTTGTTTTATCGACATGTTGAATACTATCTGAAGAGGCTGGCTCGGAAAAATAAGTTAGCTAATCTATCATAACGATCTTTCCGTTATGAGGAAACTTGATTAGCTGAAAGACCGATGAAACAATAACAGTCATAGTGTAAGACCAACTGCGACCCAAGAGAAGGTTGTAATCTAGAGGGGCATCAACCACTTCCACATCTAGATTTACAGTTTTGCCTTCGACCCCTATAGGTAAATCCTGCAAAATTCCAAAAGGATGGAACCCTCGGCCATCAAAATCCTTTAGAATTGTTAGAGACTGATTGAGTGTGGGAGAACCAAGCGATCTCCAACATTGGATCGACATAATACACGTAGAAGCTCCCTCATCAATCACCGTACGAAAGCAAGGTCTGTTTTTTACTAACACTGGAATCTGGAAAGCCATTTGATGAGGTAGACGGGGTGTACTATTCTCTAAATCAAAGATTATTAGGTTTGAATCCTTAATATCAACAGCTCCTATAGCAGACAATAGTAATTTACGTTGTGATGGGCATGATTGCAGCACTTCCAAAGCCGACATTGCTGAAGGAGAAATAGCTAAGTCTTCAACAAAGTTATAATTCTGAGCAGCTCTCGCATGTGGATTGAAAGCTGATTTCCGAAGTAAACCTTTAGCAAGCAGTTTGATTACTAAGTCAGGGTTAGGTTTCTCGATCTGTAGCAGATCAGAACCGAAAGGAGTTGTAGTTGATGGGTTTGAATTAGAAGATTCTACTTCTTTACCACCAACAGGATTTTTACTACCATAATCTTGCTATTGCATTGCAATCCTGACATGAGACATCATCATAATGGGTTCTTCTGAGGCATTTGAGGAAGAACCAATCATCTTAATATCTTGATTAGGAAAAGGATCTTTCAAGACAGCAGGCATTTGAGAACCTTTGACGATTTTCGAAACTTCTGCTCGATGTGGGCAGTCTTTAGTAAAATGATCCTCGTCACAAATGAGACAAGGATACCGAGGTTTATGTTTCTCAGTAGATTCATTTTTATCTGTTTTCTCTTTTAAGTTTTGTTTACTTCTCTTCTTCCCCTTCTTTTTACCACCAGATTTTGATTTGGCCGTAGATGATTCTACGACACGGATATCAGCAGGAATTTCAGTGGAAGAGTCTCATGTCGGGGAATCTAGTAAAGTTATAATAGGAGAAGAATTCTTTGAAGATTTCTTCTTGATTTTAGTACTAACCGAATCAATCATACCATCAGCATCATGAGACCCTGAAGGAGCTGCAGCTATTTGTCCGTGTTTCAGAAGATCGGGGATTTTTTCATGTAAAGTACCTGACTGTGTATATACCAGGTCAAGGTACTGAGCCTAAGCAATTACTTGCTCTTCAGTAACAACTCTTGCCTTACCTACATATTCAGTGATTTTAGGTAATAATGATTTTACGAACCATTCCGCTAAAATTTGATCCAGAATGAAAACTTTCACCAAACGTCGTCTACATCGCCATTCAAGAATATGATCAGAAATATATGTGGACATGGATTGTTTTAATGAAGTTAACAATTCTGTGCCATTGTCGTATCTAACAGGAAACTGAAAATGAGTTAAGAAAGAGGTGGCTAACTGACTAAAATTATAAAAAGAGTCTCATGGTAACTCAATGTACCATTTGGCAGCAAGACCAATTAGAGTTCGTTGAAAAAGGTGTAAGCAAATTGAATCATAAATGATGGAATTAGATGCACACTAGAGGTGATACGTCATCACATGATTTGATGGATCTTCCGCTAACTTACCCTCGAACTTCGGGATATCACTGGGCAACTTATTAGGCATTGGCGGCCAATACAGAAGATAGTAAATTGGATCATTCGTAAGGCGCAACAAATCAGGTAAATCCAAAGTTGCAATAAAGGGTAGTGAAAACCTTGGGTAATAAGACCAACCCCAGGAGGAGGATATCCAGGATAACCTGGAATTGGATTTGCATTAGGAATATTATAACCTCCTGGGAAACCAGGATTAACCGGACCAAACTAGGGTTGTTGAGGCTGTTGATAAGTATAGCCAGGGTACAGTTGATACTGATAGACTGGGTTTTGGACAGTAGGACCGAATTGACACAGTCCCTGGTACAGCTGATAAGTGAATTGTGGTTGACTTGTGACAACCGTACTTGGACTAGCTTGTCCTGTAGGCATCTACACCGAAGTTTGAACTGTAGATCCTAACTGTGGTAAAGAGGCTTGAGGAGTTTGCACTAATATAGGAACAGCAGAAACGGAAGCTATTGATACTCCAGAAACAGGTGTGGTAGGTTGAAAAGAAGCTACAATAGTTGCAACAATAGTTTGAGAGGGAGTTCGAGGTGAACTAGGCCCAAACTACTGAACTAAACCAGGTGCAGAAGTTAGAACAGTAGACTGGACAGGGTGCTGGGTTGGACCAGCAACCAAAGGTTGTCCAGGTTGACTTGATAACTACTCATTAGGTTGCATAGTCTGTTGAATTTGAGATGGATCCCACATCATATTCATTCCAGGGTATGGACCCATAAAAGGTTGAGCATATGGAGGACCATAACCGGGTTGAGCATAGCGCTAATAATTAAGGGGCACATTTCCAGCTCCTTGTACAAATGGTTGACTAAAAGGTGGTTGGAAACCTTGAGTTGGGTATTGACCTTGAGGTTGATAACCCTGAGGCACGTACTAAAACTGGGGTTGACCTTGAGGTATGTATTGAAACTGGGGTTGACCTTGAGGCATATACTAAGTCTGGGGTTGACCTTGAGATATGTATTGTCCCGAAGGTATGTATTGTCCTTGAGATTGCCCCCAGGCGGTAACTGACTACCTTGAGGTTGCCCCCCAGGCGGTAATTGACTACCTTGAGGTTGCCCCCCCAGGTGGTAACTGACTACCTTGAGGTTTCCCTCCAGGCGGTAACTAACTACCTTGGGGTTGCCCCCCAGGCGGTAATTGACTACCTTGAGGTTGTGGATTTGGAATACTACCAGACATCATAAGGATTTCTTTTGCACTCAACAGTTGAGTTCCATTATCACCAATTGATAACTCATGTCTGATAGGTTGAGGAGGTGCTCCTGAAAAAGTACCAGTGAGTGACTGGTACCCTGAAGGAACAGAAGGACCGCCATATAAAAATGTTTCTGGTGTTTGGGAAAACATAGATGACTATCTCGACATATTCAATGGAGGATAATATCCTTTGGGTGTTGGATGAAAAGGAATTCGAGGTGGTGAAAAACTAAGGCCCGGGTTTTCTAAAAAAATTGTCAATGATACGTACCAAGCGTCACTCCTAAAAGGACTGTAGAAAATTGATTCACACTCCCTAAGTTCTAAAGTTGGTTGATTTTCAGGAAGAATTATGTCTTCGTCCAGACTAACAAGTTCTTCAATAGAAATGAGGCCAGAAGGAAGATTTTGGGTAATGATATTTCGTACCCTGGGTGAACCAGGACCACTAGAAGTTGGAGAAGCAAATCCTAAAGATGGAGTAGAAGTAGGTTCAGTTTCAGACTCAGAAATTTCAAGTTCTTTAGCTAATTCACTAGTAGGATAAATACTACCAGTAACTTCAGAAAGTGAAATTGGCTCAGAAATATACTCTGTTGTTTGTATTTGATAATTAGGATGAACAATTAAGGATGACTCTCTGGCTTCTGGTGATCCAACTCTACTGTCACTAGGTGATACAAGAGCTCGTAGCCCTTTAAGTTGGCTTGGTGTATACTTAGGAGGTTTCCCCTGAAGTCTACGAGATTTTCTCGGTAATTCATCCATGATTAAATATTTAATTACTCACACGCAAACAAAGAAAAATTTCAATAAATCCACCTAAAGTCTCTAAGAAACAAACAATTGAATCACACGCCTAAAAGATCTAAGAGTTCAAACCACACACAAATAGTAACTTTCTGCACTAAAAACACTAGTTGGTGATGAAATCCAACGTCGTAGAATTTTAATACAGAAAGGGCTGTTGGAACAGTTACCCCGACAACCTGCTTAATGAAACAGACTGGCACAAGTTTCTTCACAAAACCATCTCGAGTGAAGAGAACCCCCCAGAGATTCCAAGTGAGTCTAGTTGACGTCTGCTCCAGGTACAGTGAGACCCGTCCTTCACCGTCACCTTAGGAAATAATCTTAAGTTTATGGACACTAAGGTTACCAACAGCAACAAATACAACTGGGGGAACAGTCTACGATCTGATCTACACGCAAGAGCAGAGTATCAAAGATCAATCCCCTTGAAGGCTCCTCGACATGATCAATCCAAGGTTTACCAACAAGTGACCCTAGGCTCTTCGACAATGGTTAATCCGAGGTTTACTGTTTATAATACACGGAAATCTTCTATCTTTCCCAATGAAACAGACTTGATTGTCTCAAAGGTTCAGACATGATCTCGTGATTGACTCCTTTAAGAGGAGCTTCCCAGAATGTATCAATTGCAATTGGATTTATTTCCTACCACAATATATAGCTACTTGTTTGTTTTAACTATCTTGGAGAGTTAATTGCTCCCTACTCCAAGATACTAGCCTAAGCTATATTGGTGATAAGAGCCCTAGAAATAAAAAGATTACTAGATCAATTTTAATTAAGCGTTACTTTTATGGGTTGTTATTTAAGCCAAAAGGTATGGAAATGAAACTTTGATGGTGTGAAGACTCGACTCCAAAAACATTAAAAAATGCACCTAAAATGATAAACAATTCGTTTTTCCTTCAATGAATTTCTAGCTAAAAGAAAGAGTTCGAGAATGCAATTCTTTGAGAAACAAATCTTTCTTTCAACATGTAAATGAAAAGAAAATCTTTTTGTATTTTTCAATAAAAACTCAAAATGAGACTACTAATTATGCTCACAATAAATCCCTTTCCTTTTCAAAACTCGAAACTACAACAAACAATTTCTTTCAAAAGAGATCTACAATTTCTAGAAAACACTCAAAACTACAAAACTAATTTTGAGACGTAAAAACTTCTAAAAACCTAATTGAATAAAAGCTTCAATTCTTTTTTAGGACGTTTTACTTACTTGTTCAGTAAACTAAGGATTCATTCGTTCAGAATAACAAATCAATAAAAAAACATCCAGATATGTTTTCTTTTATAAAAATGAAATTCAAAACTTATAACCAAGTTCATTCAAAGATTTGCAAAGAGAAAACGAAATCTATTTCTCACAAAGGACAGATTTCACTACCCAGTCAGACTCATCAAGAAGACAAGAAGACACCAGGCTAATCTAAGGTTTCTTAGGCTTCTAATCTTTAAGTCACTACAGAGACCGAGTGAAAACCACTCCAAGCATGCAAAACTTCTAGAAAATCATCTAAAACAAAAATACCATTGGAACTTACTCACAAAAGATTTTTGACTAAACACATGCAGATCTGGGTAGACAATAAAATTCATAAATAAAACCTAAACTTAACTGGAAGAAAACATTTTAGGTTTTTCGAAAAATCTTACAGGGTCTGCATGCTTCCAGAAGAACTAGATGTGGTACCGCTCTGTGTACTAAAGGAGAAGTGCGGAGATGCCCGCACTGTCTGTAAATAGAAAGTGCAGTCCCCTGAAAACTTAGAAAAAAACAAAAAATAATCCAGATTCTAAAAACTACCCAATCCAACACACATCAAGTAAAAACCAGAAACGAGAACAAGTTTCTCAAGTCAAAGACCAAGGAAAACCAAAAACCAAATTCATTTCCCCAGTGGAGTCGCCAATTTGTTGGCCAGATAAATCGATCTTGTGGACAAGACCGATCTCCCTAGTATCAGAAGATAGTCTAGCAACAAGCAAACAAGCAAATCTATCTTTCTCTAAACATATGTGATTCATAAATAAAAACTATAGAGGTGTTTAGTCCCTACCTTAAGTCCAATGCTAGTTTGTAACAACCATCCTTCAACCATTCGAAAGAGTTTCCTTTTGAGAACCTGCAATCACAAACAAGCAAACATCAAATAGCACCTGCATAGCTAATATCATAAATCATGTTCATTATGGTGATCAAGGAATCCATAAAATAAACCATAAAACAACAACTTATTGAGAAAACCAAACTTATTTGTATTAACTTTGAAGTAGAAGAACCTTACAACCTTTTCAGCCTTGATGTTGAACAAGATCTTCCCAGGGTCCGAAATAGGAATCTCCTTTACTTTGACAAGACCTACACTCTTCCAAATGAGATCAAAGAGGTATGTAATCCCTCCTCATAAAAACTCAATTAGGAAGACTAAGTTCCAGTAGCATTTCACCTCAAAAATATTCAGCGTTCAACCCCCCCAAGTAACTAGCCGAATGCTTCATTTTATAGTGTAGAGGAAGGAGGTTACAGGTCCACCTATGAAGGGAAAAAGTCCTCCTTCAAAGGGATAAGCTCCTCACATCAAGGGGTTAGCTCCTTAAGATATGGGATGCATGAACCTTAAGGGAGCGAACTTACCACCTCAAGGTTCCTTCCAGAAGCTTCTAGAAATGATTCAAAGTAAGTTTTTAAGAATATACTTGCGCCTTTTTAACTTTTACAAGGGTCCGCACCCATAACACGGAGACAGAGCGGCCAGGTGCAAAGGAGACATGACCATTAGGTGCGGGACCGTAGGTAATGCTAAGAGAAAGTGTGGAACCAGAGTTTTAGAGACTTTTGAGGGCTTTCTCTCATCTTCAAGGCTTGATATGAAGAACTGAGGCTTAATACTTGCAAAGGAGGAAAGTATGAGTGGTAATGGACTCACATAGATTGCAGAATGTCAAGGTGACAATTTTTTGTGCAACAGCAGTGTTAACAGGTCAATGCTCAAATTGTTGGCCTCTCCAATTGTTTGCACAACCATGTGGCTTCCCTGACCATTTAAAACTAGTAGGTGTCTATTTTCAGGTGAGACACCACCTAGTATATATGCAACAAAGTGACAAATCTAATTCAAGACGATTTCCTTTCTCATCCATGCATGGGGATGCGCAGCCACGCATGCACCTAGTTCACAATTTTGTATATAGTTTTTAAGTTGAGCTTTACCTTTGAATAGATAAAAACATAGGATTGAAAAACCGGCTGAATTGACACAAAAAAGCATAGTGATCCACTCCCTGCTCCTAGGAAAAACATTAGGCGCATTTATACTCCCTCTCTTGGTAATTACCCACATGCCACAATTCCTTCCTACCTGTAATCCTATTTCATTGCAATTTTAGATATGGTATGGGGTGTAAGAGTGTTTCTCATATGCACATGAAAGGGTGTCATAGAACGTAGACACAATTGCAAGGCACAGATTTAAATCCCCATCTTTGTCAAGGACCTCAGTTATATGTAACTCAAGGTCTAGATGCCTTTTTTAAAGCCTAATGCACCATGATTTACCATGAAACCCATCTTTGAATGGGTTTTGCCTCCCCTTACAGATTTTAGCTACTGTGGATTTGAGTTGTATAAACTCTAACCCATGTCCCAATTGGACCATCTCCTTACACCACACAACCACCTCCTCTTCAGTGATAACTGTAACATGACCTCTACACTTTGTATGAGTGAGCTCATTAATCCAATATTATATGTTTGAGGCAGCAATCCTGTGTTTCTTTACAGATGCACGTAATGAATATCCCCTAAAATCTATGTCATCAATTGTAGCTAGCATGTGTTCCTTTGTCCACCCTCTAATGGAACTGATCTTCTTCATTGAGCTTGAACCTCGTACTGTGGTTGGTAGTGGCTCTATGGTTGATGGTGGGAAAAAAGGATTTTCCACCACATGGCCATTCTCAACATCATTCCTGGGAGCATTGGGAGCATTCACATCATTCCTCGGAGCATTGGGAGCATTCACATCATCCATCCATTCCTCATCTGATGAAGTGCATCACAGTTGGGCACCCCTGGTCCGTCACATCCTCTTGTTCCTTGTAAGGTCTATGATTGAAACTCATGGCATGGCTGCAACAACTTGCATATTGTTAAAATTTATTTGTGTCAGTGAATGATGTTTCAACAATAGAAACTCAATCTTATTTGTATCAGTCAATGTTGTTTAAAATGGCAATTGGATTCATAGTCTCTGTTAAATGGCCATGTAAATGAGAGTCTTGCTGTTTTTTTTGGAAAAATACATGAAAGTGTTCTCGTAAATTAATATGTGACTGTAAAAGAAAGTGGTCCTGAATTGTTGAATTTTTTTGGAATTGCTATAATTATGAACAGGTTCTATAAATTTCTGAATGTTTAATTTATGTCTGCAATTTCACACATAATAGCTTCATATTGTAAATTAATGGAAGATTGAAACTAGAACCCAAGCTTACTAGGAAATAGAAAAACAAAAAAAATTGAATGTTTAATTTATGTCTGCAACTTCACACACAAAATAGCTTTATATTGTAAATTAATGGAAGATTGAAACTATAACCCAAGTTTAGTAGGAAATAGAAAGACAAAATTCTAAATGTTTAATTTATATCTGCAATTTCACACACAGTAGCTTCATATTGTAAATTAATGGAATATTGAAACTAGAACCCAAGCTTAGTAGGAAATGTAAAGACAAAAACTAAAGTGTTCAAACCTAATTACACTATGCACATAGTCTTTAACGGTATGTCTCCAATTGCAAATGAGTAGAATGAAAGTTTGAAATGCAATTCAATAAGGGTTGAGGTTGTTTTATAGTTTTTTATTATTGAATTTGATTGGTAGGGAGGATTGACATGGATTTCCATCTTTAAAATTCAAATGTGTGTTGTGAATTGATTAGGATGTAATCCAATGGTTGATAAACTCTTATGGTTGATTTATGTGCTTTCATGTGTTTAATTCCTGAATTTAATAGGTTGGTGTCATTTATTGCCTTGAGAAGGTTGCATTGATGAACATATATACAGTTATGGATGACACATACATTGCATGTTCTTGTGCAGGTGTTGTCCAACCTTGGTCATAGCTACTCTAGTGGAGATATGTTGGGGTTGGTTTGATGTGATAGGTATATTGTTGGATAGGATTTGATGGAATGTTTGCAAGGTTATTTTGTCTTGTTTTGTAAATAAAACCAAGAGGTAGTTGGGATAGGATGTCTTGTCAAATTTTGATACTAAAGGCTAGTATTTGACAATTGTAAGCTCAATCAATATATGGGTCCAATTTGGACATAATTTAATAATTTATATAACTTAATTTTAAATATTTCTATTTAAATTATGAATATTTTTTTTCATGTTTGGTGGATGTGTGAGACACTATAACAACTACTAGTCCCAATACAATAGAAGTCTTTGCCCTAGTTGTTGGTTTAAATAAAGTGAAACTAATTTATTTGTTATTAAATTCAACACAAGCTTATTTGAACATAAAAACATATATTTAATACATTATTGTTATTTTTTTATTTTTATTTTTTTGTAGGTAAGCACCCACGGGGATTTGAACCAGTAACCTATCATAAGGAGTGCCTTAATAGTGCACTCATTCACCGTCAATCCAAAGCCTCGTGGGCAAATACATTATTGTTATTGATTAGTGAACATTTTTCCCTTTATAGATATAAAGATATATAAATATATATGTTTAAAATGTATATCTTTAAATTGGAAAAAAAAATATTAAAATTGAGTAACAAATTTATATTAATATAATAAAATTATAATTGCTACAAAATAATTTAATTAAAAAAATTATTTTATCAAATGACTTATAACATATTTCTCCTATATCATCACCTTACAATGAATATAACACTTTATATATATGATTCCTTGCTACGCACCATATGTTCCTAAGGACTGGACAGAGGAAAATAATGGAATTCTAGGGTTATATAAGTAAATGGCGTAGTCTAAATTATAGATGAAATAGACTTTTTCACCAAAATCTGGTAAAACAATTTCAAGAAAGCATGTGATTTTTTGTTATTTTAAATGAAATTTTGAATGCATAAATGGATTCAGCACTCTGGAAAACCCCTGACCACTCGATTTCTACGGATTAAATAAATTAAATTCAAGTTTTTAAAAATATCCGTCAGATCTTGGTTAAAATTAACCAGGAAAAAAAAAATCGTGAAAATGACCATTTGGTTTATAAGTTAGACTACGCCCAGTCCAGAAACCACAAATTTCTATGGATCATCATAGAGTTAGTTGATGTTGGAAAATATATATATAATAAAGACTTAGAAAAAGAAAAATCACTAAGGTCTTGGTTATAAATATTTTTCATACCCATACGACACAACAAGTCATAAACTTGGGTTGGAAATGCAACAGTATTATAATGATTTCTGAATTCAAGCTTTTGTGATCCATAATGAATTAAGAAAATATTATTTGGGTAGAAATCACATCAGATAATTTTTGCCGACACATTTCGAACCATCTAGTGTGGTTCATCGTCAAGACAAGATGAAGAAGCAAATCATGGCACCAGCTTAAATAGAGATCAATGTAGAGACCCTTTGTTCATCAAATGACTATAATAAATGGCTAGTTTATTAATAATATTATTTAATTTATAGCATTAATTATTAGGATCCAATTATAATAAATAAAATCAAGAAATAGGAAAAGGTTCGAAATAAATAAAGAATAAACAGAATCAAAACATTCATAATCAAACCTCAAATACGGAGTGAAGTAAAAAATAACAACTATAATAAATGACTAGTTTATGAATATTATTTAATTTGTAACATTAATTTTCAAGATCCAAATAAGTTAAATAAAATCAAAAAATAGATTAAGGGTATAAAGAATAAGAGGAATCAATCAGAACCAAAGAGTGAAGTCAAAAAATAATAGCAAAAGAAATAAAAATGGGGTCAAGACCCTATAAAAATAATTATTGAGAAAATAAAAAATATAATAAATAAAAATAGAGTAATAAAAATTAAGAAAGACAATGAATCAGGGTCAACCATAAATAAGGGGCTACGGCCGTATAAATAAATCAAGGAGCCAAGAAAAAAAAAAAAAACAAAGTCTAAAAAATAAATACTTAAAGGAACTAAGAAGATAAAAATAATTAAAAGAGCTAAGAATGATCAACATAATTGATGAAAAACCCAATTATTGACCGAACAAACGATATAAAGATACATATACCTACATAGATACAAACAATAGTAATACAAAATTAAAAAAAACATAGAAATTATAAGGAGCACAGAACAAGGACCCAACTTCTGTTAATATTCCATCCATCGTCTCTATTCAAATTAGTGGGCCTTTCTTCGATTTCTAAGGCCTCCCTGAATTTTCGATGATGGAAATGACTAAACCTGGCAATGACTGAGGCCTCCTCAATGCAGATGAGATGCTTAGATTTTTTTGCATGTTATGCCAAGGTAGAGGAGCGGGTCCTTCCAAGCCTGATGTTAATGGTGTGCTCACGAATCCTTGATTAATTGAGCTGCCAATATCACCTATGTAGGGAGTCCCACAAGAATAAGGGATAATGTAAACACCTTTCAGATTTTTAGGGTCCATCAAGTATTTTACATACCTTAGGGAGCTCCAGATGGTGTTCATAGGTCTAAAGGTTGAAGGAACCTTATGCTTCTTTAGGATCTTCATAATCTTGTTAGTGGTCCCTTGGATAAAAGGGAGATGAACACCTGAAAATTGATCCTTGGGTTCCATCTTAGCTTTAAGTCCTTTTTCAGCTTTGAGGAAAGCCTTAGAAAACTGGTGTTTGTTGTACCCATTATTCAAGAAAACACTCAAGAGGTGAGCTTTCTCATCATTAAGATGGTTATCATCAGAGACTCTTAAAGCTCTAGTCGCTAAAGTGTTGAGAACACCAAGCGTTTTGAGCCGGGAAATGATGAGAATTAGCATGAAGATATTTCTCCGTGTGAGTTTTCTTCCAAAAGACTTGATGAGAAAAAGATCCATCATCCTTTCTTGAAAGGAGGACGTCAAGGAAGGGAAGACTACCATTGCTTTCATATTCCATGGCGAACTTTATGGAATTAGACAAATTATTAAGATGATGGAAAAAATGGTCCAACTCTTCCTTACCATGGGAGTAGATGACACAAATTTCATCCACAAACCTCTTCCACATCTTTGGCAGAAGATGAGAGGAGGCTAAGGCCTTTGATGCAAAATCCTCCATGAAAAGATTAGCCACTACAAGGGAGAGAGGGGAACCCATGGTGACACCACAAGTTTTCTCATAGAATTCCCCATCAAAAGAATGTGATTTCTACTGAAATAATATTTTCTTAATTATAATGATTTTTTTAAATAAAAAGATAAAAGTAAATATTCTTTAAAAGAAAAAATTTGTAGGCTTTTATACAAATATAAAATAAAAAATAAAAAACATTTTGTATGTTTTTTTAAAGGATATTATTAATTATGTTGATAGACATGTGTATTTTGGAATTGGGCTTCAAAAAAATAATTTAATAGTCCATAATTATTTATTTTTTCTACGTTAAGACTAACCTAAGTACCCACGAGGATTTGAACCGGTGACCTATCGCAAGGAGTGCCTTAACAGCGCACTCATTCACCGTTAATCCAAAGCCCCGTGGGCTAATAGTCCATAATTATTAAAATAATGGTAGGGATTTAATCTCTCTAGAATATTCTTAGTAGTATAGGCCAAAGTAGTTATGTCCTTTTTGTCCTTTTATTTAAATTCATTAATTTAAAAAATTTCATAAAAACAAGTGTCATATGAAATGAGTTATGAATTTTATCCCATGTGGTATTGGCCCATGGTATTGTAATAAAGTCTATTAATATATTAAGAATATCCATAATATAGTGGGGATGAATCCCCATGGTTAAGAATCTTGTTATATGTTTTTTTAAACATATATATGTTTAACTTATATATTAATTTTTTTAATCATTCGTAATAATTATTATTATTTTAAATTCTCTGCTAGGGGTGACGGATTCAGAAATCCTTGGGAATGGTGTGGATTTCCACCACCTCATCAACCCTCTTGGTATTTAGAATGGGTGACATGACACCCTGCTACCATGCAGTCTCATGCGGCATTAAAAACCCTTTTGTAAAGAGTTGATGCTACCATGCAGCTTATGCGACATTAAAATCCCTTTTGTAAAGAGTTGATGTATTAGAGGCAAGGCATCATGCTTGTTTTTATTGTGTTGGTGGAGCACTTAGGGAGTATTGCACGCAAGCTCCACGATTTTGAAGGTGGTATGGGATGAGAGGTCATTGGAGGCAGACATGTTTTCTTAGATCAGGAGGCCAAGCTCTGGAAGGAATGTTTTTCTAGCAGACTAGGAGTTGGGATGCGAGGAGTTAGCTCTGGTGCTGGGGGCAAAAAATTTGAAGGAACGTTGGTTTATTGGCTACACATCTAGGACCCTAGCATCACACACTATAGTTCAAATTCATCTCACAAAGTTTGTGAGGCAGAACTACACCTCAGGCCTTGGTGCATGCTGGCTTCCCTGCCAAAGTTGTCCCCAACTTTTCTGGCTCCACAAGAGATAACATTCTAATTTCTTAGCTTGGTATCCTTACTCGGCTCAAAGATTTTTCAGGTGCTTCCTCTATCTGTAAGGGTGCTTGTTATTATAATTCAATCCTGGTGGCACTCTCTATTTTAGTGGGGGTTGGCTTACCATGTCTTATGTGTATTGGTGGTGGTTTAATAAGCTCGTCTAGAGAAAGTCGAGGAAATTCATTCGCTAAGTTGGTCAAGCTAGAGGTGGGATATCTCAAGTTAAAATTGCAATGATTATATAGGTGGGAGGGTTTCTTCATCTCTGGAAAGATTTGGTGTTTCTTGGGATTTTTCAGTGACGTGTTAATGGCTCTGGGGTTGAATCTAGGGGATTGAAGATTGTAACTTGGTTTAGATCTTGGGCTTAGTTGGTTGATTGAGTATTGTTGTATTTTGGGAGTTTGAGGTATCGGCAGGGGGGGCCTATCCCTTTCTTTTAGTGCCAGCTGATTATCCTGGATCATTCCCACTAGACATTCTCATCATGCGAGCATCAAAATGTAAGGGTCTAGGTATTTGTGGAAACTACTACTCGGTGGGTCATTGACAAAAGAGTTATGAGTTAGGTTATTTTGTTTTTTGGTCAAGTATATATCCCAAAATATCATGGGTAGGTGAGGAGCAGGGTGAGGGAGTGTGGCAGCAATGAAAGTCACGGGCTGGGAGACCCAAACCTTGGTGAGGCAATTGACCCCGACCCACTTTGCCCACCTGGCAGTCAAGTTCAGGCCTCTTCTCTAGAGACTATTGATAGCCATCTTTGTCATGCAACTCATCTTTTGGAACATCTCAACAGGGATCGACATGATGATCAAAATGCGATCATCAGTTTCATGAATGATCTGCAACATAATCAGTGGAAAATGTAAGACTGCTTGGCCAAAATTCAGAGAGGGCAGTGACACATACAAGAGAAGTTGGACCACTTTGAAGGAAGGATATCCCATATGGAAAAGCACATTCATTGTGCCTTTAGACCTCCTCCATCTCTAGTCTTTGGTCCTAATCATCCTGCTCTGATCAACTCCCCTAACACATAATGGTTGTCAAGTATATTTTGATTTTGAACATCTTCTGGAATAATTGGCCTTTCAAGTTTTTGTTTCTTAGATTGATTTGACAATTAGCTATTTGTTTGGGGATATGTTGACTAACCAATAAATCTGGTAAGAGTGAGGCCAGTAGGTTTTTGAGAAAATGTAATCATTGTTGTTATCTTTCATATTAATAAAAATATCTTAACTTACAAATAATATATATATATATATATATATAATATATATATATATATATATATATATATATATATATATATATATTCAATAAAGTTATAATTCAATTAATTCTTATAATTTTTTAATTTTAGCAAGTTGAGATGTATGATAAAGTAAGTGTTTTGATGTATATTATGGATTGATGCCTATCAACATTTACCAACCATTTAATTTATATGGTTCAACTAGTTCCTATTAAATATTGAAATATTATAGTGATCAATTCATTATTCACCTAGCATTGGTTTCATTTGACTTTTAAACATTTCCATTTTAGCTTAATTTTATTGCAATATTTTGTATTCTATTAATTAAATAATAACTTTTCCACAAAAATTAAGTTGTTATATAGCAGAAGATGATCTTGAGGCTCTCCATTTCTAAGGTTTTTTTATGCACCATTGTTTTCAGTGGCTCAATGACTAGTTGAAGAGCATATGTGAACTCGCCCCCTCCATCTACTCCCAATATAGATGTTTTTAACTCGTTGGTTGTGAATGGGTTGAAATTTCAGAAGGCAAAGCCTTCTTATTTCTTCAAGACTTTAGAGGAAATCCCAAAATTGGAAGCATTTGCACCTCATTAGAGAACTCAATCTCTACAGCTGGTTGAGTGTGCCCTGGTCAACCAATTCATGGGGATCTAGCCCTCCTCATTTTAGATAGGTTATGGGTGGAAAAAAATCAGAAACCCGTGATCGAGGGTTCCATCTTTTTAACCTTATGTGGAAAAGGGTTTTTTATTTTCTTCTTCAAAAACAAGGCAAATCGAGACCTGATCTTCAAAAGTGAACATTATTTCATGGGGGCTCAAGGGTTATATATAAATCAATGGAGTCCATATTTTAACCCAAAATTGATGTTGCATATGTAGTCCCAATATGGGTGAAAATCCCTTTTTTCCATTGCATTGTTGGAATGATTCCACTTTCAAAAGTATTAGCATTTCCCTGGGCAAGTATATCGATTGTGTCGAGCCACAAGAGGGGCTTTTCTCCTATGCAAGCTTTGCATGGAAGTGGATTTGGATATGGGATTTTGAACAACCATAAATCTCAATCTAGACAGTTGGTCCCATATCCAAGAGGTAGACTACGATCAACTTCCATTCAAATGCAAAGTATGCCATGAATATAGAAACTTTACAATAAGTTGCAAAAAGAAACAGGGAGAGCAACAAAAACAAGGGAGGAAGGAGAACAATGGAAACAACAAAAAAGGAGAAGAGGCCTAGAAAACAACACAATAATTAGCCAAGGCAACCAGATCAGTTTGGGAATAAAGGGAAAGGACCAGCCTCCCCCAAAAAAATTAATCTTGGAAGAAATGAAGGAACCAACAAAGGGAAGAAAGAGAATGGTAACATTTGAGTCATTAAATATGGTGAATGAAGAAGGATAATTTCCACAAAATAACCCCTCCTCGCAAGAGAAAGATAAAAAAAAATTGGTATCAGATCCAAATTCGGAATTTGTTGATGAAAATAAGTCGTTGTTAGAAGAAGATATCGTGCCAGCATAACAAATTGTGAAGCTTACTACGGAGGAGGAAGAGTTCCTCTCCCCTAAAAACATCGAGATAGAATTGTCTTTTTTGAGTTCAGCAAATGAGAAATTAGAGGTTAAGAAGGAAAAAGAACTAGAGAGGATCCAATGAAAGGTACGTCAAAAGACTAGCAGGGAAGTGAGGTTGGAGAAAACATAAAAGGATAAGAAAATGGACACTTTGTCAATTCTAGATCCAAAACCTAAAGGATATATAAACACTAAAAAATGAGGAAACTTTGCCCCTCAATAAGGGGAAACTCATACAAGAATTAACTAATGAAGGCTCTCGCCTAGAATTATAGGGGGTTACAGTAGCAAAAAAGAATCAAGGACGTGAATTCATTAATCAAGAAAGAACGACCCTTAGTTCTACTCCAGGAGACAAAAATGGGGGATCAAGATATCCTTTAAAAACAACATAAGATTTAGAATGATAGTGGGGAGATTTAAAAATCAATGGAAAAATTAGGCATCGGCCTATTCCTTAGATTTAAATGGATTGGCATTGCAGAGTTATGAAGGATTGCATTATCAATCAGTTATAGTATGACATGTAAATTTTGTTTTTTGGTGGGTCGGTTTTGTATGGCATACACCTAGAAAACCCTATTTTTTGACTAGATTGGAGTCCCTTTGGAAAAATTTGTAGTTTTTCTAGATACGAGGGGTTAGGAGATTTATTTGAAGATATAGCTCTGTAGTACATGTATTTTTTGCGATCTAGGCACAAAATTACATATAAAAAAATAAAAAATAAATAAATTCTCATTAATGGTTAAAAATAAAATAGAGAAAAATAATAATAATAAAATTTAATTTAATTTTTATTAGTTGTAAAATTTGAAGTTGTATTGCAGCATCAACAACCATGGGGGCTTCACTGGGGGAGAAATACCATACCATGTGCATTCATATTGGGGGATATGTATTAAGGAAAAAATGACATAATATATTCAGCATATAATAGGGGGTAAAGGGTTTTTATATTGGCAAGTATAAAAAATGGAGCTCAAAGTTGATGAAAAATATAAATGGGTAGAGAAATGTTAATGAAAAAATGGATACTACAATATCTAGTGAAAGTAGAGGTTTTTTAAATTGGGAAGGTGTATTGGGTTTGTATTGGCAGGGGATTAAATAATGTGATTTTTAGAGGTATTTTCCAATATGTAGTCAAATTAAGGGTATTGTTTAAAATGCCACGAACTCACATGATATGTCAGAGGTTCATTGAGTGAAGCCCCCATGTCAACAACGAAGTTTTTAAAAAGCACATTTTAATAACTTTGGAAAATAAGTTTGCAGAGCTATTATGGTATGATTCAAAGTTGTCAGAAAGCTTTAGATAAGCCCAACTAGGATGACTTAGGACAATCTACATTGTCAAGTAATTTATTTGACATAAATTAAATCTTATG
Source organism: Pinus taeda (assembly GCA_000404065.3). Classification (NCBI taxonomy): domain Eukaryota; kingdom Viridiplantae; phylum Streptophyta; class Pinopsida; order Pinales; family Pinaceae; genus Pinus; species Pinus taeda. The sequence goes on from APFE030970336.1 coordinate 74,474, forward strand.
TTTCACAATGTTTTTCCTACTACATTGCCTTTACATCATGACGAATACACCACCTTCACATTTTCACTTTATAAATAAACTAAATCAACAAGTAAATCTACTCGCCTATTGAATAAATTATCACTAATTAGAACTTTGATATTGTAAACTAAACAGAAATTATTTTTTCTTTCTTCTTGGTGACTAAAGGATCAACTTAATCAGTTGCATGTATTTACTTAGCCCCTAGAATCGAGGTCTAAGGTTGGCTGACTATGGGACTCTTTGATTGAATAGAGATGGATATTGGTGGTTTTAGGTAGGCTCACCCAATCACTAATCCTAATTGCATATATTGTAGCCTCCAAGACCCTGACAAACTTAATATCATATACATACTCCTCTCAAACCTATGTCAATAAATAGGAATAGTGATATAAACTTAGGCTACTTAGCATCGAACCACTCTTATTTCCAACATTAAACCTCTCGACCACTACAAAGTACAATGGAAATGAAGTCAGAGATACACTACTAAATGGTAATAAATAGTTAATATGAAGCAACTACATGTCAACTTCACTCTCCAATGCAGGAAGGTACTATGACCATTACTTATATATGTTAATATTTAGTAACATTATCCAAATTTTATTTGCCACTTTTATATTCATTGATTTTCAAAGAAAGAGGATCTTAAATAAAGAGACTACCAAAAGACTTGAAGAGGAAATTTGCAAGAAGATTGAAGAAGCTCTAAACATAAAGGAGTTAAAATCATAAATGTAATCTACAATTGAAGAAGGGAAATAGAATTTCATAAATGGTGTCACATTGCAGCTTCAAAAAGAGAAAGAATACAAGATTCAAGAAGGTCAAAAGAATATACTTGAATAAATTGAAATCCATTTAGAGGATATGCATGTCAAATATGATAGTATTATCTCCAAGGATAGAGTGCTCAAATACCAATAAAAGTGGATAGAGATGGCCATTGTCTCTAAAATGATGATAGATGAAATGGGTATGTAGAGTGAAGGGAAGGCATCAATGTGAAATCATATCGACATCCTCATCACTAGGAAACTTTTTAAAGAATATGAATACCAACATTATCAAGGAAGACAAAAAGATTGATTTCATCATTATCAAGGAGAAAATGCAATACTTATAAATATTCATGGAATAGTAGGCATCATCAAATTGTTATTCAATAGGATGTTATTATATGCCAACAACTACTACTAATTGGAGAAGTCACAAGAACCATATATGTAATCCATGGAAAGAAAATTATGCAACAACCAAACACCAAGGATATAGACTTAAATGAATTGATTTTGGATGAACAAATCATCATCAATGGCAAGATGAATGTAGAAATATAAGGGGATCCTATTATTTGGTTTCATCACATATGGGTATAAAGGTAGATTTCATGTGTAATAGGGTTGGCGTAGTGATGAAGGGGCCACATGGGAAATGTGTGAATAGGCATATATAGAGATTATATAGCCATTATTGAGGAGATGTGATTTGTATGTGTGAATGCAATTAGTTTTTGGAGGAATTTCTCCTATTATTTAAGGATTTATTCTATAACTTATCTATCTCATCTATATTTGAGCTGTCCGTCATGCTCACATTGGTGTACATTTGATCCAGGTGGATATTGGTGGCCACCTGCCAAGTCCACCTGGACCCTCACCTCAACATTTTCAGTTTCCTTAATTATAGCGCAGTTTACTATTTTTAGCAGTTTTTCGGGTCCTGAACTTCCGGAGCCGTTTTGAGGCCCTAAACGACGTTTTTTGGGAAATCTTGCTCCGCGATTTTTTGGATAAAAAATCATCTTTCTCATCTTAGTCCTCGGAGAGATCTTTCCAATGGGCTATCATGCGCGTCAAATGGAGATCGTATGCCAAAGTTACGACCCCGGGAAATTGATGTACCAATTTACCCAAAACGGGGCCCACAATT
>APFE030970373.1:0-22635 GCA_000404065.3 Pinus taeda
ACACAAAACCCAACATGAATATGCAAAGAAAAACAAACCTTACGGCTCGAAGTTAGCTTTAGCCAGAAACTAAATATTTTTCTCAATGTTTCTGATTTTCCAAGATCACACTAAGGTGCAGGGAAAAGAGCATACGCATGAGAATAAAAACTTCCTTTTTGTTTCTGATTTGCCCAGATCGCACAAAGTCGCAGGGCAAAGAGCATACGCAGAAATGAAAGGTATAGATCCGGTAATAAAAAAAGCTAAATAAACAGAAACCGAAATAACCAGAGAGAAAAATAACAGTAAACTGCAGATAAACAATGTATACCTCCAGATCTTAAAAATGACGCAGATAGGGCTACCGGAAACCTTTTCGCGTGAAACGAAAGGGGTTCCTCACTGGAACAGATGCTCCGAACACAACAGAGCAGTCCTCTTGGCCCGAAAGTAGTCAAAAACAGTAGATCTAGGAAACGACAGCCGCATGCAATTCTACCGGCTTCAGATTTGGATCACCAACGGACGCGGCCCTCAAATAGCTCTGATACCATGTAGGAATTTACAGGGTAAGTTCCTCAGACAGAACACCAAAAGGACACCGCTCACAAACAGATCACAGATCAATACACCAGTTTTTTGACGTGGTTAAAACCCTCAGAGAGGGAAACAGTCCACGGCCTGCGCCAACGTGGCTACTACAGGCAATTTATTAATAAAAGAATGAAAATTTACATAAGCTTCTCTCATGCACGGTTAAGCTACAAATGACCCTCCATGCCTTTAAATAGAATTCATGGACCAATCGGGTGTCAAGCCACGGATCAAGTGTCGGTAATACCGAGGAGAGAATGAACCGTCGGATCACTACATATCGTGACTGTCGGATTGTAAGTTACAAAATGTACAACGGTAAAGAAACACACTTTACCTAACTCTATACCTAACTCTATACTAGACCAATTTGAACTTAACTATTTCCTATGTATCGGAATATCCTAACAGTATCTCCTCCTTTATTAATGACCCCCTCTAGTCACGTTAATAACTTCTTGTACCATGTACCTATTTTCCGCATAAAGTTACTTTAATATTATAAATTGCAATGTTATTTTAGAACTAGGTAATTCTAAGACATGTCTTTATACTCTATTTCAACACCTCAAGACTCTTATGTTGTTATGAACTCAACTATAATTCATGTGTTTTTATGCATATTGTTATTGGAATGCATATATAGTGAATTCTTATAAAAAATTTCAATGATGTAAAAACATTTCATCTATGTAACATTGAAAGGTAGGTATTGGTTATTATAGAATTTCTTTAAGTTCATTAAAAGCTATATGTGATTCATTCTTGAATACCATACATTTAAGGTATGTTAACTCTTCTAAATAATTCATATTTTTAAGCTTGTGTGTTAATTGTCCTTTTTAAAGGTTTTAAAAATTAGTATTAAATTTTGCATATATGTCTCCTTTTATTGATATATATAATATTAGACAAAGATTAATTACAAATTATCCATTCATCGTTGCAATCCTTCTGTCATTAATCACATAAAAGTGATTGATTTTTTGGTCAATCCAAATAACATAACAAATCATCCTTAGTCTTAAATGTAATATTATACTCATGGCCTTCTCTATCCCAAATATAGTGATATCCACCCTTCAAATTAATTTTCCTAAATTAGTTGGAACCATTTAAATCATTCATCACATAATTTATTTTAAGAGATGGGAACCATGCATGACTCTATAATTTGTATAGATATTCCACTATCAATGAATCTTTGACATTATCATATATAATATTGTGCACACGCTCATAATTTCCTTGTCAATACCCTCTAAAACTGACGTACATGTTGACTAAACTTTGCACTTTCCATCGAATTAATCATGTGCATTTCTTGATTCACTAATGCCATTTTTGAAATCAAGTTTGTCTCATGCACATTATTTTTATTTCATAATAAATCATTTTTTAATTTATCATGTATGCATTCAATATGATCTTTACATTTCTAGGGATATCATTTTCACCCTTTGTTATTTCATTGCTCTTAGCCACTTTCCTTGGCAAAATTTCATAAAGGTCCTTTTATCTCTTTTACCATGTATAATAAATTTGAAGAGGAAAACAACAATATCTCTTTAGGTTCATATTCCTTATTTGAAATCTCTTCCATCCTTTATAATGGTGTAAGTGTTATTATTCTCATTACATTATGCACATGTCTCACACTACCACAACCTTCCTAATAAAAAATGGTAGAATCCAGTGGATGACATCATGCATAATTTCATTATAAATATCATAGAGATATAAAATATATATGTCCTGTTGTGCCTACTATTTTTCCACAAGGGAAGCTAGACTAGTAGCACAACATAGTCTTTTTGGGTCACTCAATAACTTGAAACCAAGAAATAAAACCTATCAAATACAAAAAATTACAATCATAGATACTACGGTTGTTTCCTAAGGCTTGAGAGCCTACTATATCTATCTAGATAAAATGATTGTATACACGACTAAAATCAAATAGTAAATAGTAATCATCCAATGTCTATGCAATGGGGAGTCCACTTGGATGATATCTGGTCAACTAACATCCTTCTTAGAATCTGAAAACTTGATTTTGGCTAGCTTCTTCGCTAACAATATGATTTTGTGATCCAATTTCTAATCTTCCTCTACAATTCAACCATTGTTAATAAGATCTCCTGCTAGTCCTTGAACCTCTAAATCAAAACCTTACCCATTACTATCTTAATTTGTCGATACACATCAACCACTTGTAAAAAATGAATCTTCCTGGTCCTTAGATAACTGGTATTTGGAACCCAACAATCTACTTTTTCTACCACGCCTACATTAGATATAAAATGATGTTCTATATGAACTCCCTCTTATGATTTTTCAGTTTTCTTGTGGATACGAGGTTGTTTATTCCTATTATAAACTATAGTTGAGTGCTTTGCATCCTATTGAGCTTGGGAAGTAGATGGTAATCTAGAGGTTCTCAAGCCCCTACACCAACTCATGCCTTAACCTATATGCATGATTGACTAGGAGTTAATATAATAGAACATCCACCAAGGATGATAAGGAGAAAGGAAGTGATTGCACAACCAAGCTAAAAACTTCGAATGGAAATGAGAAGGTAGTTTTTCCATCGAGGACCTCTCCTTTTCAATTAAGCTAGTAAGCACCACCATTGCCAAAATAGATAAGAACATCAACTAATAAGAAGACAAAAGAACCCTTGTAGACCTCTTTGCACCCTAACAATGAAAGAAAACCAATGCAAGGACTACAAGTGATAGACTCATACTCCCAATTGTGGGAGAATAAAATGATCCTAAATCTCTCCCTTGACTAAGAAACGTGCTTATAAAGTGAAAGGAAATATGTAGTAAGATAGAAAATAACCAAAGTTCAGAATATAAACTCCAACTCAAACTCGACATGACAATGAAGTATAAATTGTTGCAAGAAGAAAAGGCCTTCAGGTAGAGCCAACTAGTCAAATATATTACTTCCCGTGGATTGTGATGAGAATAGAAACTAAGTAGACCAGCAAAATGGGAGTAGATCAAAGCCCACCAACCAACAAATGACCTAGGAATTCCCTAAACAAAATCCAAACTCATTAGAGGAAGTAAATACCACCAAAAACATTGACCTACATGGACATACAAAGAAAAAATTATAAAAGACTTGGTATGATCCCCAACATCCTCTTCACACCAGCGGAGCCTCTACGTGACAGAGGTAATATTAGTGTTTTCTTTAAATTAATCTAGTTTCATTTTATTGTTTTAATTAATTAGAATAAAATTTGTTCTAGGATGTTCTTTACTTTGGTTTATTAAATTATGTAATGAAATTGTCTAATTATTTTTGTGTACAATATATTTTGTAGAAATCGACATATTCGACAGGGACATGCCTCCTCCCCCACCGTATGGAAGAGATAAGGAGATGGGTGAGGCCTAAGAGGGTGAGGCACATCCTCACGAGCCCTGGGGCATCTTGGGCTGGTTGGTCTACAATTTTGGATGGACTATTGTGATAGATTGGCCAAAGTTTTGGTTCAGGAGGGAGTATGCCTTGTGAGGGCTCGAGATATCAGCACAAATCCTAGGTTTGTGTATCTGTACAGGAACTATCCATGTGATATGATGCTTCTTATGCATCCTATTATTGGATCTAGTAGGCTACTAGAAGCAAGGAGGGATGTAGGGCGTGTAGCGAAAAATACGTCATATGAGGGTGGTGATCATGATCATGATGATGAGAGTGGTGATCATGATCATGATGATTATGGTAGTAATACCCCATCGTATCATGGCCATCAGGGTGTCGGTGATCCTTCTAGTAGTACACCTCATCCTCAGTCACCTGATGATGAGATTCCAAAGCTAGAGGTTGTGCCTTATGTTTCTCTTGATGGATTAGACCAGCCATGGTGGCTTCACTAGGGGAGAAATACCATACCATGTGCATTCATATTGGGGGATATATACTGAGTAAAAAATGACATAATATATTGAGCATATAATAGGGGTTAAAGGATTTTATATTGGAAGGTTTAAAAAATGGAGCTCAATGTTAATGAAAAAATATAAATGGATATAAAAAATGTTAATGAAAAAATGGATACCTACAATATCTAGTGAAATTGGAGGTTTTTTAAATTGGGAAGGTGCATTGGGTTCATATTAGTAAGATGTTAAATAATGTGATTTTTAGAGGTATTTTCTAGTCAAATTAAGGGTATTGTTTAGTATGTCATGAGTGCACATGCTATGTCAAAGGTTCATTGAGTGAAGCCCCTTTGAGACCATTTGCTTCCTCTTCCACCTCAGAGTTTGACAGACGTTGAGGCAATAGTTGACCCTCCATTGTTTTCTGCAACATACTAGTTTGACACTACTACATCTGTTGTATCAGATATTTGATTGCAATTATTTGATTACTTTTTTTGTTCATGTTTATTTACTTAATTTATATGTTGGTGTTGATGTGTATATTGTTAGGTCATGTTATATATGTTCATTTAATGTGCTTATAGATAGATGTGTATGTGATAACAGTTAGTTGACATGAGATGTATATTATTTAAGGATGTGTGTGGTGATGATGTTAGATTACAATGTTTGTGTTTTGTTAGATGTGATCACAATGATGGTGCCATGTTATATTATTAGATTTGTGTATTAGCTAATGACGTTTATATGTGTTAGAGGTGTATATAATTAGACAATGGTAGTGAATTTGAATGTGTAGTTTATGAAATATTATTTACTATAGATTATGTATTGGTGAACTTATATCAAACTTTTATATATGAAATTGCATGCAAAACAACTTTAAAAAAAAATGCAAATATATTTTTATAAATTACAAAGTTTAATATCGTTGAAACTATGATTGTAAAATTACGATAAATATTTTTCTATTTCTTAGATAGTTCATTCATATTCATTCTAACTTAATTAGCAAAATATTTCAATACTCACAAAGACAAATAATTAAAAGTAAAATAATTTAGTTTGTTCTTAATAAAGACGAAAATGTGTCACTCATTCAATTTTTAATATAAATTAATAGTAATAATAAATTATTCAAAAAATCAATTTAACCACTTCAATATTGGTTATAAAATCCAGTCTATTGGTTAAATTTAAAAAACTTAAGTCATATTTTTTTTATAATTAATTTAGAATTTATATATACTTAAAAAAATTATATTATTATAAAATTTAATTTATTACTAAAGCTATGAGATTTTCAGGCAATTTAAATTTAATATTTATAGCAACTCTTGCCAATTTAAATTAGAAATTTCTCTCTCTAAAGATGAGGATGGATAATTGTAAATAAGGCTTGTGAAGTTACTTGTAGTTGGGGATTTGCTATATTGGGAGTTCTCCCTCAAAGGTGCAAGTGAACGTTTTTTTAGTAATAAAGATATAACATTTTGGTTCTTTGTTTGTCATTCTACTAGTTTAAATTTAACTCTTTTAACAATAAATATGAGTTAAATAATATAAAAATCATACTGTATTAGATTTAAACTTTTGAAAAATAATAAATTTGATTATTTCTTAATGAACAACTCAAGGAATACTGTTTTTTTCACATAATTTAAATATAGTAAATATGACTCTATCTCTCATGTCAAGAATTCAATCTTACATATTAATACACATTTTTTTCATTGTTAAAGACTTCATAGAGTTATCACTATATGATTTATTTTGATTTTGAACTAAATAATAAGAAAAGACACGTGAACTGATTAATAAACCAATAAGTATCTAAATCGAGACTAAATCTTCAATGTTGTTTTTAAATTCACTATTTTCTCATTTTGGTTAAATTTTTCTCATTTTCTCATTTGATAAGGATTGTGACCTTCAACCCTTATTATCATAGATATCATACACAATTGGAAATACTTAGTTTAAGTGTAAAAATGTTTCCAGTACAAAACAAATCTAAAAATATTTGTGAATCTTACCAATTATATAAAATGCCAACAAGATGAATAAAAAAATAATATAATTAGTGAAATAAAGAAAACAAAAGCATACAAAAATAGTATAAATGATTAAATAGCACAAGTACATATCACTCTTTATTGTCATCACTATGATCATCTTCCTCGATTGGCATGATAACATTGTTGTTCTCAAAAATATGTTTTGATATAGGGTCGTGTCTGTGTTGTTCTCAAAAATATGTTTTGATATAGGGTCATGTCTTAATACGAACCACCAATCCCTATCCAACACATTTGGGTAAAAAACACCTAGTTGTAGTGTTTTGGGAAAAAATAAGGCTTTCTAGCTTCATGTCACATCTTTTTAGAGTTGATAGATATCAACGCACTATCGTGATCTTCCTTTACATTATTCTGATCAAAGGTGTCCCACCACTTGCACTTAAAAATAACACATTGGAATAAAGAGAATTCTACTTCAATGATCCCTTGTATCTTTCCAATGTAACCTAACATCCCCTGCATTAGGTTTTTCTTACGGTTGCTAGCATGACTAGATTGGTCGAACTCGACTTCCACTCCATAGTCGAGTGTCATGCATCCATCTTCGACACCCTCTGTGAGAAAATGATGTCCATATGCCCACATAGATTAGAGCAAATGCACCTTTAAAAAGGTGAAAAAATCACAGTGTCATGTGTTTAATAACCTGAATACACACACACACATAGGTGTTACAACTCAAAGCTACAATATTAAGTTAAAATGTACAAAAAAACATTATAATCATTGAGTTGTTGAACCCAATCCCTATGTTTAGTGCATCCTCTTCAGCACGCGGGTAACAACCAGATACATTGTATTTATCTCTAACTTGATTAGCAACCCAACTATTCAGGCATGTCATTGGACATATTTTTTTTAAATGATCAGGATAATGCACACTTCTACCATTCATTCGTTTGAATTCTTTCATGTCATTGTCCCATTTCCTCCTCTTATGTTTATACAATGCGACCCATGGTTGTGTCACTTCCATATTGTAAAGAATAAATTTGTTGATGGCTTCAAATTATAAATTCATTGAAGAAATCAAACCAACACACACAAACACACACACACACACACACACAGATATATATAGATAGATATAGTATGTATGAGATCAAAGTATGTATTAATATAAATTTCAGTGCGAATAGTTACTGTGTAGAAATTTGAAAAATGATAAGCCACTTACTCTTTATCATGTGCTTATTTCCATTTGTTTTGAGAAACTCCCCTTCTATTTTGTCTTCATCCCTTTTTTCATCCCAAATCATCGCACATGGTGTGTTTTCAATCTGGTTGGTGTACTCACTGGCATAATAGAAAGACTCATATGATATATACCCCTTTGCTATATACCCCTTGCGTTTTTCCCTTTGTCGAACAAAACCTTTCAATTTCTTCATGTACATTTTTAGGAAGAACATCCAATGATAAGAAACCACCCCAACTAATTCAACCTCATCTACTAGGTGAATTAGAAGATGAACCTGCAATTCCATGAAACTTGTTTGCAATTCCTTCTAAAACATACAAACAATCTCATTTATCTCTTGACACCACCATGGAATGCTAGCCATATGAATCTCCTTTGATGTGATCCAATGTACAAATGTAGATAGTTGTCATCTTGTCTAACCAAATATTACTATATTTCTAATGATTTAACATATATATGGCTTTACATATACTTCCATTAGATTATAGTGGATTAGAGTTTCCAATAGGCATTGACTCATCCGAGAAAGTCAAGGGGCAAAGTGTTCAAAAGTGCTCCCAATCGCTTTCCTTGGCCGGGTTCATTCAGCTCGTCCTGAACAAGAGCACTAGTGCCTAAGAACCATAGATTCATGAAGGGAAGGTGGTTAGGAAGCCAACTGATGAATTCATGTACTAAGTTCAATCTGTGAGCCGTCCGGTCTATGCAAGGGTTGTAAAGACGTTAGGTGGTGAGTTGGTAGCAGTCGATATCCAAGTACAATACAATTTTATGATATTACACAATTATTCTCATGATGATTGAACAATGATATCCATGCCCTATTTATAATATCTCATTTCAAAATACTAGGGGAGGGTAAGACCGTTCACCCAAAAGTTCTCATTTGACTTGAAATGAATAAAGCTCCCCAGCTCAGTCCACAGTTTTATTTATGTCCATCTGCTTGGTGATCTCAGAAATAAGGTAAGCCGTTAGCCCGCCCCCTCAGGACTACGACTCTAAAAGTAGCCTTAGATATTGCACATCAAAGGTCTTGGGAGAATTCATGGTTCACACACCCACGCATGAGTAGAGGATAATGACACTACACAGTAAATAGTATATTATACAAAAATTAATTATAAAATATCCCATTGCATAGCAATAATAAAATAAATAAATAAATAAATAATCATATTGTTGACATATGTACTCTTAGAAAGTTCAAATGGTCATTCAGTTTCAACCCCGACAAATGGTCTTCCATGGTGCAGCAGTGCCATAGTGAAGACCCATATAAAGAAGGCACCCTCACACTCATTATAACTTCCTTTGGAAATTAAATATCATCTTTCTTTAAAATCCATGGGACTTCACCTTCTTTGAAAGACCAAGAGGGGCCAGCCTCTCCTCTATTTTCTTGTCTTGGCCAATGTTTCTTTTTAGTTTTTGAAGAAACAAGATCTCTCCTAACATCCAAGGTGTTAGTTTCTATTGATGATATGTGTCTCCGGAAAGAAGATGAAACATTTGTAAATATATGCACGGGATCTAGTAAGTTGGCAATCTTAAGATGCTCCTGGTATGGGAGCTCATAAAATACATATTTCCTTTTCATCCCAATTGGAAATTTCTCAACATAGGTATCAAATAATTATGGATCATTGAACATAGGCTCCCAATTTGAATCGAACATTTATGAAAATTCGTTCTCCTTTTCTCTCTCATATGCTCTAAGCCATTCAACTAGTGTCATTATTGCATGCCTTTGGGTTCTCTCTGGTTTACCATTGAAAGCATATGTTGCTCTTTTGTAAGGGTGTTCTTTTGAGAGGAATACCATGGAGAAGGCATACACTAGCTTTTGTAGGTGGTTGGACCACTTAGCCTTCAGAGAAGGTCCACAACGTTTACATCCATGATACCCTATTGTTATAAGATCTGTGAAATTATTGTATATAGGTAATCGCATTAGTGACCATGAAGATCATAACAATTGCATCGAATTCAATCAATATGCAAAACAATTTTGTTATGTATATAAACAAATCATTAAAAATGTAATTTACCATAGAGAACTCCTAATCTTGGATAATCATGTATGGTGTAAGCACGTATGCCATACAATGTAAAAATCCTCTTTGTTGTGATGGGTCTTGATACATCATACACATGTATCCCTTCCCATAATTCCTTCAATTCATCTACCAATGATTGTAAGTAGACATCCATATTCTTCACTTGTCTTCTACAAGGGACTATGAGAACCAACATAAGATGTTCATTCTTGATGGAAAACCATGGGGGGATATTGTTAGTGATCACTACTACAAGCCAAACATAATAGTTGGTGTTTTAGAGGGAATATGGGTTAATGTTGTTCATATTTTTCAGGCTATGTATCCTCTATATACTTCATGGATATTGAATTTGTTGGGATTCACATAACTCTTGACTCACTTATGTGTGAGGCATGGCATCCCTGCAACATAACTAATTATTTGCAACAAAAGAGTCTTGAATCCTTCGGATTATAGGCATGTGCCTTAATATCTTATGAAGAGGACTATGTGATTTACCTGTTTTTTTTTTTTACGGTACGTATCATGCCCACATTTCGGACATATATCTTTGTCTACATATTCTATTCTATATAAAATATAATCATTCAAACATCCATGACATGATATATACTTAACACCCAACATTTTCAACAACTTATTTTCCTCTTAGTAGCTACCCGACAAGACATTATCACTTGGAAGAACCTTATCTTTGAATAGCCAATAATTTGTGGGGAATATAATTGTATAATGTCAATATTTAACATTCGTAAAATCAACCATTTTTAATGTTGATTGAGTGACGATATTTCTCAAAATATAAGGGAATTGATTGATCATGCAGATAAATTACCTCAATAATGTTGATAAACATGCATTCTACATGCCAAACTTTTCTTTCAAGTTGTACAACAACATTGTTGTCCCCATCTTAGTATACTTTGACTTGCCGCCAAGTCCAAAGAGAGGGGTGGTGGAAGCAAGTTTTAGGCTTTCAAATAAGGTATTAGTGATATGAGAATCATCCCCTAGCTCATTGTTTTGGAATGCATCTAACAACATTTCCTCCATGACATTCGTATCCCATAAGTAATCACCCATAGCAACCTCTATTTGATTTCCTCCATTAGCAACTTGTGATGAAGAACTATAATTGTTTTAGTCATTCCTAATTGATGAATCTAAATGTAGTGGTTTTTGAAAAGGTGGTTGATATAACCATTCTTTGTATGCTTCCTTTCTGAGTCTTGCTCTTAATGCAACCCTCTCTTGAGTTGACATTGTAGTGGGGTGCATCGGAATATGGTAGGTGGGTCACTCATCATCACTAGAATCATAATTTCAAACAATATTGAACATCATTAGTACAATATCAATGATATTAGTAAGCACATAGTGCAATTGGTTTGTTGAAATTACATTATACCAAACAATTATTATCATCATTGATCTAGGATTATGGTTGGAAGATGCCATGTTCCAATTGGTAGGGTGAAGAGGTTGTCCATTTTCATCTACCAACTGTTTGTGATATGATGCTCCTAATAAGAGCTTTTGACGTTTTTCAAATGGAGGAATATTTCTACATTTGAATTCGATTTTGAATCAGGATCCTGCAAATTTAGATACATTTTTATTCAAATTGACATGGATTAAAAAAAAATCAATTAGATAATTAAAATATAAATAAAATCTGAACTTACTAGGGTTGGAAAGGGAGAACTCCGTGAAGGACATTTATTGGCAATATGGAACGAGCTAGAATTTGGAAAATTGGCCATATTATATTATTAAGATTTTGTCCCTGCATTTGAGAAAAATCATAGATAAAATTTTTTGTGCATATCTAAAATTAATCTTAAGAACCATACAACCACAATCTGAATTTCGATATAGTTTTCAAACCATTTTTCAAAAATAAGGTGACTTTAAGTGGAAAATGTATATTGTGAACTATTGCAATTCATGTGGATGCGTCCTAAAGGATAATTTGAGATTAATATGCCATTTAATGTGAAAATAAAATTTCAGATAGCTTTTAAAACCTACTAGTGTGCTTATCAAATCAAATTGCATCGATGTATTTAAATCATAACAGTGTGGGAGTGCTCAACTAATAATTGTACTAGTTTCTGGCATTCTAAAAAATATAAAATATGTTATCATATTAGAGCTCTTGCTCCAAAACACACCAGTACGTTTCAATGAAAAACAACACTAGTACAAACCTATCTTCAAATTTTAGAAACTAAAAATGAATTCAACCATCTCGATGCTCTTATAACAATTACAACACCAATGCATTTAAATACAAAATGCACTGTTGCGTTGAAAAAATTAATTGCACCGTTTCAGTATTTCGAAAATATAAAATAAAATTAAATAATTGTATCATGCCAGTGCATTGAAAATTTTTGGCGCCCTGATAATGTCGGTGTGCTTTTCTTGTAAATGTATTGTTGCACTTCACTATCGAACTCACCAATGTTCGGATAAAGTGGAAAAAAAAATGCAATTTGTTTTCTTTTTTTATAACTCAAAAACGAGCAGCAAGATTTTTTGAAATCTAATTTCATGAAGTCTTTAAATAGTAAAAATTTATTCACTATTTCATATTTTTTCTCAAATTTTCAAGGGAGTGATTTCCAAGAGAGACATAGTAGGAGCACTATGCAACAACAAAATACTTTGGAGCAACATAACTACTCAAAAGATCATAAGATGAAAGGTATGGTGATTTTCGATAAATCTTGCAAAGTAAACAAATTAAATTTTGTTTTTTGTTTTACTAATAAATATTTATACAATTTCTACTAGGGTTTAATTAAAAGAGAATCATTTGCGAGAGAGACATACTGGGAGAATTGTAAAGCAACAAAATATTTTGGAACTACAGAAAGATCAGAATTTGAAAGATATGGTGATTCACTCAAAACCTTGGATAGAAAAAAAATTTAAATTTTATTGACTTTTACAATTTTTGTTAGATTTATTCACAATTCAGGAAAAAATAAAATTAAAACCTTGTATAATAAAAACATTTACTATTGATTTTACTAGTAAAAAATTATTCGGTCTCTATTCCTATTTAAAAATCAATACTTACCTTAAACCATTGTTTCTTCTTCACGTTAGGGTTTAACTCCCTCTACCACTTCACAATTGGGGTTTTTAATTTTAGGCATTTTAAATTTAATGAGTTTGTGCACTTACTATATATAAAGAAGTTGATATGTAAATTAGGGGAACCACGTATTGAATTAGATCCAAACCCTATCGGTCGTGTCCATTTTTTTTTAAAACAGGTATATGTTTTGCAATCACTAATGTAATATAACGCACTGGTGCACCTTGTGTAATACAATGCACTACTATATTATAACACCATTGGTTTTTTCCAATTTGTTCATCGATGCTCCCGATGTAATATAATACATCGACGCACCTCTTCCAAATAGAACCATTATAATCTAAAATTATTTTTTAAAAAATAATTTTTGCTGATGGTGCCGAACAATTAAATGCCTGGTCTGCTTTTTTTTAAACATTGTCTATTTCGCGATGTTCCCTGTGTAATTTATTGCATCGGTGTTGGTGGTGCTTCTATCGCACCAAATCCTGTCAGCATTATCCATTTTTATAAAATGAAATATGTTTATTGGTGTGGTTGGTGTAATATAAGGCACTGGATCACCTCTGCCAAATATCATTGTTAAGTGACTTGTATTTAACTTTTTATGTGTTCGTTTTTTACTGTGATGGCAGTGATTTCATTGTCATAAATTGCACCATCATAATTTAAATTTATTTTGAAAAACAATTTTCATTGTTGGTGTTGAACAATTAAATGTCTGGTGTGTTTAATAGATTAAATGTTTGGTGCTTTTAATAGATTAAATGCACCAAGGTGTTTGGTTCAAATAACACCATTGATTACTAGAGATCTTTTTGGCTGAAAATGATTTGATTTATGTATAAAATATATGTAATGGTTTTGTATTGAATGGTACCGGTTGTATATTGATAAAAAATGTCTAAGAATGTGTCAAGTAACAAAAATATTGATCGACACAATGATAGCACATCGACAAATGTGAAGAAGATAGGTTCTTTATAAATTCTTTACAAAATTAATATGTTTGAACTATATGTAAGTTTAAATATTATGTATTGGTTAGTGTGGGTCATGTAGAGCCACAAAATGAAGAAGGTCAATAAGACTATTTCTAATTTAAGTGTAGAAAAGCATAAAATCCCAATAGAAAAATTTTATAAGGATGAATCAAGTGAGTGAAAAAATACTTTTCAATATGAGTTTTTTTTTTTTTCCAATTTTCATTAATAATATACTTAAGAATTTTAGCTACATATTTCAAACAATCTATTAATTCATATATGTTTAATGTTCTACATGGATCAATAATGAAGGAAAAGATCAATGTCATTCTAAGAAAATAAAAATTATAGAACATGTAAATGATGATGAATTGGTCCATAGCTCATCTGGAGTGGTGATGGAGATTAATGAAAGGGGAAATAGTTTTTACAAAACTATGAGGGATCTAGGGGAATGAACATATAGACATACTTTTCACTTACAATAAAAAATCAATCCAATGATTCTAAGAAAAAAAGCATATCTAAAATATATAAAGTGTTTCTAGAGTAATGGTCAATGAGACATGTCAGACTTGCAATAGAAAAGACATACAACGACAAAAAGGAATCATTCAAAAGGCAATATTCCTAATTAAAATGATTTTCTAGAATTATAGGTATATATTACTACACACCATTCATTTATTAATATCAATTTTGTTATATTTAGTTTTCATATATCAATATAAAAATAGTTTATTAACTTTTTTCAGTAAGATTATGAAAATACCAAATGATCAACAAGCTGATATGTGAAACATGCCAGTAGGAATGTCCAAAAAAGTGTACAAGGAGATGGTCAAAGAAAGGGACATAATTGCATCATAGGAGGAGCCATCTCAACAACAATGTGCTTCAAATGTATGTAATCATGATTGAATTTGTCCATATAAAAAAATAATTTAGCATTAAATATTAATTTTCAAGTATTTTCTTGCAGAAAGGAAAACAAAATGGAACTCATTCAACACATAAAATAGGACAACAAGAAAGAAAAGAGTTGATATTGAAGTTTGTGAGTAGTTGTTAATATTTCCTTATAACAACTCAAGGTTTCAGTTTTGTATATTTTATGTTATTTTACAACAACCATCCTTAAATGTGTTCAAATAGGTGCTAGCATATAAACAAGAGCCATTGGAAGAATTGATTGACAATGGGTTAAATATGGTTTGTGAGTATATGTTGGCATATTAAAAATTAATTGTGGAATTTGTAAGTATCTATGTTGTTTTACTTCCCTGAGTTTACAATTAACATAATAAAATAATCATTTATATTAAATCTGTGACTTACAATGGGGTTTAAAACATGCAGGAAACAAACTATGGAACAATGCCAGTAAAAGAATTGTTGCAATAAGGCATGAGACTCGGTTTTGAAAACATTTGCACAGTTTACGAGTCACTTCTTGATATGGTACATTATTATTTGATTCACATTGGTGTATATTATTTATTTCAATTTTCATTATTCTCACCAATTTTGATACACTCATTATACTTTATTTTTATGTTTGCAGATGGAACAAGATCAAGAAGATGAAAACAATCAATGAAATCAACAAAACATTCCTCCAAATAACCCAAGTCATGGAAGTAGCTCAAGCACTGACAACAATTCCAGTGAAGAATGATGATCTATTTGGATATCAATGCTGTAGAAATTTCCCACCTGTAGATCACCTAGTAATGCAATGTACTGAAGCAAAACACTTGATCTAATTCTACAAACAATTTAGCGGAAGCTTAATTGAACATGAGAAACATCAACAAGAACACATATAACTGATATGGAGAAATAAATCACACATAACACATAAGATATAACCCAGGGAAAGCCTCAGCCTAAAACCCCAACTCTATATTATCATAGAAGTGGAAATATAGCCAATATTACAAAAAGAATCATCTCAAAAGCTATCCTGCTCTCTCTACAATACCTCTGCAAATCATAGACAGTCCAAGGCCTCTATCTAACCTTTGGTCTACCCTCCAAGCCTCATATTTCTTTTCCCAATTCTGATTGGCATCCAGTGCAATCACATGTGTGAATTTGCCTCTTCACACAGTCACCAACCTCTGATCTAACTGTGTAGTCCTGAAGGAGATAAATCCTCATCATGGATGAGCTTCCTTTATAGGAAAAATTTTCATCCAACTGATAGTACATTGTTTCTTCTCTAATCTCAACTGGGTCTCTATCTGAACTGACATGCATGAGTTATCTATGAGTGAATACTCAGTTATCTAAAATATAGTAGTTACATGCATGAAAGCATTAACTAACTGAACTCTCATTAATTTAACAAACTTTTAAATTAATCTAACTGGACTTGACTTAGTTAACTGAGCCAACTAATTACAACATAATATTACAACTCATCCTTATCTTTTTAACTGATGGATAAATTCCTCAATTAATAGATGAACTATTGCATGTCCTCACATAGAGTTCAATTTTTTTTTTCCTTAACTAATTAACTCAAGATGAATTAATTAATTAACTTATAAACTGGTGTTAATATCAAGTTTGAATTTTACTTCCTATGTTTAGTCCAAGGACTGACTAAAATAGGAATCCATACTGAATTGCTAAAAATAGAATGCTATTTTTAGCACTTCCATTTTTCATTCCCTATTGCCCAATCTAGCACTGGCACCCAAACTGCTATCTTTAATAGTGATATTTTTAGCACTTCTATTTTTAGTATTTCTTGTTGTCATTTTTAACACTCCCTCTCAACAAGAAAGGCTTCAACTCAAACCCAATCTTCTACCTCTGGAAAGTTTTGCATACAACACTTCTACCAAGTGTGGTTGCTCCAGCAACTCTCGGAACAAAACAAAACTCCCAACTGACCTCCCTGTTGGGCTAGAAACATACTCTCATGTTAAAGCTCTACCTACTGCTGACAAGTGATCCCCCTCTGACCTCTATGCTGCTGCAACATCTCCATGCATCTCGCGTGATTGTACAACTCTCTATGCTATCCTGCACTGGAGCAACACACTTGTGCCTCTCGCATTGTTGCAACCTGCTAGCTCTATGTTGTCTTGAGATTCCTGTAATGTAGCTCTCTATACCGCTCCATCCACATCTGTCTCTACCCAATCAGTTAGTCCTACTACTCCTCATCGAGGCTCCTCTAGCAAAGTCGAATCAAAGAGGTTGGGTACCTCAAGGATCCTTCCCTTCCTCCTTGGGATGATCACTCCACATCTCCTCACCTCCTACTTGGAGGTACGGATGCATGTGATACCTTTGCCCACCTGGCTTGATGTTCCCCCTACTAGAGGTCTCTGCATGAGTAGATGTATCTACTCGATCTCCTCTCAGCTTCCCCCGTCGTGGCTACTCCACAACCTCCTGAAGCCGCTACACCAATCATGGCTCCTCCACAATTGTTTGAGACTTCTTGTGACACTCCATGTTGAGAGGTAATATACTTTCCCTCTCAACCACTAAGTCTCCATCAGTTGCCTTGCTACTCAAGGCTTTTCATGCATCTTGAACCTTAAGAGCATACAGGTTCTTGACCCTTGAACCAATCTGCTTCACCTTTTTAGTGATGATGTGTCTAAGGAGAACCTTTCCCTTACTGAAGACTACATCATAGCCTTTGTGTTCCAGCATCATGATTGACACCAAGCTTCTCTTCAGTCCTGGTACATACTTGACATTGGTCAAGGTAAGGCGAGCTCCATGCTCCCTCTAAAAAATAACCGTGCCTACACCTGAGACACTGTACTTCTCATCATTACACATCTCTATGAGTATCTGGAGATCTTTCTCTTCCAAAGTATTGAACAAACTCTTGTTGCCGGTCATGTGGAAAGAAGCTCCACTGTCAAGAAACCAACCACTTCCCACCATGGATGAAACCATGCATGTGAAGAGTCTAAAATCCAACTCGAACTATGAAGCAAGTGCCTCACCTTTAGATCCTTCCCTAGATCCCTTCTTGGATTTCCTCTGTGGGCAATTTGTAGCAAAATTGCCCACCTCATGACAACGAAAGCATCACACTTTTGATTTTTCAAACTTCTTCCCACCATGGGAAGAACTAGATTAGGAAAGAGAAACCTTCTCCTTCTCCTTCTTTTCCTTACTCACTTAGGCACAGTTTTCTTCATCCTCCATGGATGAAGAACCATCTCTGGTGCTTCCTCTTATCTCCTCCTGCATAAAATCTGACCAAAGTCATTCCCAATCTGGTAGTTTCTCTCTTCCATTTACTGAGTCCTGGTCTCTATGCCAGCTCTTAAGAAGACCGAGGAGTGCAAGACTCACCATGTCATCATCACCTATCATGATCCCTACACTTCCAAGCTCATCTATGCATGTGGTGAGCTTTTTCAGAAACATAGAGATCGTGTCGCCCTTTTCACACTTAATCTTTTGAAGCTTGTCTTTTAGTGCTAGCTTCCTCTAATCACTGCTATTCTGATATAGACCTTTCAATGTTTTCCACATTTAAAATGGTGTCTCCTTCCCGTGGAGACTCGAGACTATGTGATCTTGAACTCCCTCCAGAAGGATTCTCCTTGCTCTAGCCACACATTTCTTCCATTCAACCAACTTAGCAACACCAGTCAGCTTGAGGAATTCTTTATCAATGAACTCCTTTAGATCGTGATCCTCTAGTACTACTTCCATGCAATCCTTCTAGGCTATATAATTCGAACTGCCATCCAGGGCATATTCGAGTATCAAACCATAGAATGCCATAGGTGAAATAAAGATGTGATAAGAACTCAATTTCCATATTCAGGAATCACAAATTCAACTTCTCATTTCTTCTATAATGTTCTTCCTTGATCACCTGTGCTCTGATACCATGTATAAATTTCCACCTGTATATCCCCTGGTAAAGTAATGAAATAAAACAAAACACTTGATCTACTTCTACAAACAATTTAGTAGAATCTTAATCGAACATGAGAAACATCAATAAAAACACATATAACTGATATGGAGAAATAAATCACACATAACACAGAAGATATAACCCAGGGAAAGCCTCAGCCTAAAACCCCAACTCTATATTATCATACAAGTGGAAATATAGCCAGTATTACAAAAAGAATCAACTCAAAAGTTATCCTGCTCTCTCTGCAATACCTCTGCTGCTCATAGATAGTCCAAGGCCTCTATTTAACCTCTGGTTTTCCCTCCAAGCCTCCTATTTCTTTGTGCAATTGCAATTGTGATTGGGGTCCAGTGCAATCACATGTGTGGATTTGCCTCTTCACACACTCACCAACCTCTGATCTAACTATGCAGTCCTAAAGGAGATAAATCCTCATCATGGATGAGCTTCCTTTACAGAAAAAAATATTCATCCAATTGATAGTACATTGTCCCTTCTCTGATCTCAACTGGGTCTCTGTCTAAACTGACATGCATGAGTTATCCATGAGTGAATACTCAGTTATCTGAAATACAATAGTTAAATGCATGCAAGCATTAACTAACTGAATTCTCATTAATTTAACAAACTGTTAAATTAATCTAACTATACTTGACTCAGTTAACTGAGCCAACTAATTACAACTCATCCTTATCTTTTTAACTGATGGATAAATTCCTCAATTAATAGATAAAATGTTGCATGTCCTCACATAGACTTCAAGTTTGTTTTTCCTTAACTAATTAACTCAAGATGAATTAATTAATTAATTTACAAACTGTTATTAATATCAAATTCGAATTTTACTTCCTATGTTTAGTCCAAGGACTGACTAAAATAGGAATCCATACTCAACTACTAAAAATAGAATGCTAATTTTAGAACTTCCATTTTTCATTCCCTGTTTCCCAATCCAACACTGGTACCCAAATTACTATTTTTAGCAATGCTATTTTTAGCACTTCTATTTTTAGCATTTCTTGTTGCCATTTTCAACAAATGCAACCTGTTGTATTTTTTGAAATAATTGTCTGTGAAAATCAGACATTTTGTTTAATGTAATGGGCATAGTGTCCCAATTGAAAGACAAGGGGTTGCCATCATTTTGTATGAAAAGAGCCTCTTATTGATATATAATAAAGTAAATTTTAATCTATTCTATTGTGTTATCCAATGTCACTGTGAAATGCTACACCATTGACTAAATATATGGATGATTAAATATTATAATGGAGAGATGTGAAATCTTATAATATAACAAATTAATCCAAACATCATGCACAAATGAACTAATCAAATTTTAATTTATATGAATATTGTTATAAGATATATGTCAATTTTTTGATGAATAACGAATGCACTGTCACAAGTCAATGTTTGCAAAAAAGAGAAAATCTCATACAAAAAATCAATGTGTCGATAACATAAAAAGGCACTTGTGCGTTATGTTACATAAAAGAATTGTGATGGCGTATTTTTGCATGACCAGTGCCTTTTCGGAAAACGACAACACTAGGGCATTAGTTCTTCAAGCATCTATACTGTTTGCAATTAATGCCTCAGTGAATTGAAATTCTTAACAGCTCAATCCTATAATTTATTATTTCCATCCCCAGTGCATTATTAAAATCAATAGCACTAGTCCTTTTATATAACTAATTCATCGGTGCATTTATACAAATAATACACATCGATGTTATGAGTTTAAAAAGATCATCAGGACTACAATTATTTTTGTGTACCCCGATGTCATTCCTTAAAGAGTAGCCTGAGGATTTTTTTGATATAAATGCACTGGTGCCGTATACATTTCAGGCACCGATGTTCTTTGCATTCAATGCCTTGGTAATTTTAGTTATTTATGTTACCCAGTGCATTTATATATGTAGTACAACGATGTTGCTTTTTCCATGAAGCGCACTGCAAAAAAAAAACATCTGCTAAAACCTTGATCCTCGATATATTCTCCTTTAATTAGGACATTAAAGATATAGGAGCACAAACCATGTATTTTGAATATTCTTCCACTAGATTTTTAAAAACTTCTTCCTAGAAACAAAATTAATTGTATCTTAAATGATTGGGTGGCTTTCTTTGTCCAATGCCATTCTAGAAGGGACCAAAAGATGGTTAGATAAACCCTTGGAAGAAATCCATGACTTGGAAATGAAATGGATGCCCATCAAGTCTTTAGATACCATAAAGTGATCAATCATTTTAGATACCACATGATCACTAATGCAAAAATTCTTCCATGTAGGGGAAAATTTGATAGGCTCAACATCTACTAGATGGTACTTCTCGAGGAAAAGTATAGAAAAATCCACTCAATTGATCTTTCATAAGGCTTACCCCCACCCCCACACTTCCCTCAATAATAGATTGAAATTTAGAACACCACCAATGAGAATATGATGCACCTTCTGAACACCTTACACAACTAGACCTTCCTAGAATGAGACTCGTTCTGCATAGAGGCCATAGATATTCATAATTGTCAACTCAATTCCCAAATTCTTAACTTCCAAATGGACTTGTTATGAAACTAGGTCACAAAAAGATATAAAAGATAGACCAACGCCTTAGAATCCAATGATTCCTTGATGATATAAATGAAAAGATCTCCTTTATGTATATATGAGTCTAATGGGTCATAATATAATCAGAGCCGACATAAAAATAATAATGTAAGGGCACAATAATAACAATAGTGGGCTTCTATGGGGCACAATAGTAACAATATGGGCACTACATGGGTACATCAATATAATAAGTGGGTTGTACTAATAACAATAAGGGGTTACACTAGTAGTATAGGGGCCTAACATGCCCCTCTCCTTCAAAAAGTGTTGTCCTCAATGCTTGAGTAGTTATTGATGCTTCTGTATAAAATTATTGTCCTCCCATGTGGAATCTTCAGCGGGTAAGTTCTTCCACTTGATGAGATACTCTGAAATTTATCAATTTCATAGATGTCGGGTTCTTGTTTCTGTGTTGCTCCAGGTTCCAATATGATTTTTCCTTCCTCTTCAAGTTTTGGCAATATTGTTTGAATAAGGATCTTCTGCAACTTTTGAATGAGTAGCCATACTTTTTCGTGCTTCTTCCATTAAACCCTTGCTTCATTTATCCAATCTAGATGGATAATAGAAATAGTGCAAAATAGTGCTTCCACATCCTCATCTTTTCTTGAGAGTGCATCTGCAACAAAATTTTTCTTCACTTTTCTATAGATGATGTCAAAGTCATAACCCAACATATTTGTGACACATTTTTTTTTGTTCTTCTAAAGATAATAGTTGTTCTAAAAAGTATTTAAGACTATCATGATCCATTTTTACCTTGAAGTGTCTTCCCATTCAGTAAGGTCACCATTTCTTAAGTTCATGTAGTATTGCCAACATTTCCTTCTCATAAATAGCTTGCTTGAGATGTAGCAGTAAAAATACCCAATCACCTACATCAAAACATTTTCACTACGATGTTGATCTACCTGTTGTTTCATTTGATTTTGCACTAAAGTGGAATTATCCTTTAAAAGTTGGAGAACTTGTTGTTGATGCTCGATGTGATCTTTCACTGCTTGAACCTTTTTCTTCTTGATATGTCCTTCTATCTCTAGAATTTGGGGAGTGGTAATTTCTTCCAATCCTTTACAAGATATGGTCGGATTCATTCTTGATGCTCGATGTGATCTTTCAATTCTTGAACATTTTCTTCTTGATATGTCCTTCTATCTTGATAGTTT
>APFE030970373.1:23328-38737 GCA_000404065.3 Pinus taeda
TTGTGCTTGTTGTGGACAAGCTGTTCCCAAGGTCTGATGATGGGCTTGGGAAGTGCAGACTGGACTTCTGCATTTGCATGTACAACTACTGCATTATTAACTTGCTGCTGATGGGTGGTTGTCTCAATGTTCTGAACAAAAACAGGTTCAGAATGACTTCTCTGTTTTAATTCTTCTTGTTGTAGCTGAGATTCAAGCTGCAAAAAATCAATCTTTTCATGTGCATTTTGTAGACATGTCTGAATTTTTGAGAGAGATCCTTTGCTGATTTGTAATGTGTCATCAACAGTAGATTGTATAAGAGTTTTCATGAACTCTAATACTTCACTGATTCTGGCCATTTATCCCTTAAAAACTGATCAGAACTACTACTTAATGCAGAAAAGTAATACCCACTCACAGTACACAGCCATGTCCTTATAAATGTGCAGCAAATGATCAGTGTGCAACCTCTGGTAGCAAAGAGAATTGTTGGAAATAAAACTGGTGAGCTTGATGTTCAGAAAAGCTTACAACTAAGTCAAAAGGAGGATCTTTATGATCAAAAAACCAGAAGAACTTGCATCTACTACATTAATAAGGATGCCTCTTGCCCTTCTCGGTTCACATACATGGAGAATAATTCCAATTCAAACTCAAATTGTGGAGGATTCTTTTATGCCAGTTGAGCACTTATGCGTATGGAGGCCGAGACCACAGTTTTCCAAACATAACACTAGAAGACAACGATGGTCTAGTGGTATAGCTGTTGCAAACAATGTTATACAATGGAAACCACATTGTATATGGAGACAACGTTAAATGAATACTAGTATGGCGTTATGACTTGTGGTATGGCGTTACAACATACAACATTAAAAGAGCCATGGATGGAGGCAATGAATACCAATGAATACACTTAAAGCGTGTATGGAGACAGAATGTATTGTATACGGAAAGCGTTGTATATAGGCCGCAAAACGGAGATAGCGTTTGTATATGAGTCGACTGTGCAGCGATTAACCACAGCGTTCAAGGCAGCGCAGTTGAAATGTGTAACTTCGTTCATTTTTCATTATATAAGTGCTCCAACATTCAAAATATATAGAGTTTGGACAGACATATATTTCACCACAACTGAATGTAGAACGGCCCACACTTATGAATTAAAAATTCACGGGGTGAGAGTTTCAGAGTTTCATAAAAGAACTCAACGAGATTCTTCAAAGTAGGTAGCCCACGACCGCTCCAACCTGTGTAATTCTTACAATAGTTGGATCTCAAGTGCCATTCACAACACAGTTAGTTCTCCACGAAAAGAAGCCATGAGATGCACAACAGAGTAAAACCACTCAACTCTGCTCTCCGAAATGAAGGCAACACTAATAAGATCCCGGTAACTTGAACAGTTGAATAAAATACTAGCGTCTATCTATTGTTTCTTGTAGAGTAGCTCATTAGAGGCCAAAGAAAGTTTTTTTTTTTTATTAAGATTTCTACACAGGAGAGGTTCCGCTGGCCGCCCTCAAAAAATAACCGAAAAACCATGTTTTCATCAGTAAATAACACCACTAAACTTCCAGCAAACAGTAGACTGCTCCAAACTAGAAATTTTGCCGGTTACAGATTAGCTGATAGTCAACTGAAGAACATAATTTGCAGGCTTTTCAAAGACCGGTAAATTTTCAGCAAAATTTCGGTCACTTTTGCCAAATCCACCAGGACTTTCCTGAGATTGCAGAGAAATGGATGTTCTGAAAACCTAAAGGAGAAAACCATGATTTCCACAGAAACACATCAAATAAGTTTCAGAAAAAAGAAAGTGGATTGCTAACGGTTCGCTTATAGAGCGAATCTCTTCGAACGCCCCGATCTGCGCCTCTTAGAGCTTGCAAAACCTGCGTTTCTATCTAATGCAAATCCGAATGAAATACAACCAAACTTTAGCTGAAACTATTCCAAATCGAACGGAGAAATGGCTCAAACCTTCGTTGATCGCTCAAACAAGTTTTTGTATACAGTAAAGTTCCATTCAACACTGGTCCGAATTCCAGAAAGAGAAACAAAAAGAAATTTGTCTCCAAAATATCCAAATCCGTCGCAGAGACCAGTCAAAATCGTTCCATCGCCGAAAACAAATCCGCAGAACAGGAAGCTTGAGGAAGTGTGGCCCAGACTTCTCCAAATCAGGCCGCACAAACGGTCATCATCCCCCTCGGACGATTCCGAACCTCTTGAACAAGGTCTTGGAGGGCGAATCCTCGGTTTTCTGGTATATTTCGAGCTCAGAAGCCTCCGAGAACCAAAGTATAACAACAATAATGGTTATGAGCGCAATCAACAGAGTGCCAAGGATTACATAGACAAAATCAGGAGTTGCAGAACTTATCTTTCTTGAATATGAACATTTAACCTTCCAATCCCTGTAAGAATGCACATCCGCAGAATCGGCAAAGTACCAGAAACTCGCATCAATGACCAAATTGAGCGATGAAACACCCAAAGAGCTCAACTTCCACGGAAACCGGGAGCCTGAGCCAAGGACTCGAACCGTCAGCTTTGAACAAAGAGCATCATAATAATAGCAGGCAGCGGCCACAGTGTGAAGCAAAGTGGAAGAGAATAGAGGAGCAATGGTCGGGCGTTAACCAAAACTGCAACAGCGTATGGTGGTATGGGAGACGGTGTTTCTATAATAGAAACCGTCCTGACAACAATAAGAAAATAGATTTCCGACAAAGGCCAAATTAATGGAGCATTTATGAACAGAGGGCGCAGATAATGGTAGAGAATGAGAGCGCAGGTACAGAGAGCGCCGGTATGGCAGAGAATGGTCAGAGATGTCAGTCAGCAGCGGATTTTAGGCAGGAAATTCTCAGGAGGGGGCGCATGCAGATTCACAGAAAAACGCATCTGATAACATGTCAGATTCATAGAAAAATCATAAATATGTCAGGGCTGCGTAGGTAGCTCCTGCGCTAATTATATGGAGGAGCAGCAGTGCAGGTAGCAGTTTTAACAGGTTGCAGCAAAAATTTAGCGGAATAAATATTCATGAAATTTATGGCAAAAATAAACTGCATAGAAAGGCCATGAACAAATGGCTCAAATTAATTGTGCAGGGCAGGAATACGCCCGCTCTGATACCATGTTAAACAGACATGGTCAGGGAGAACAAATAGGAAAACAATAGGAAAGATAAATCATTCAGTGTATTTTTATTAACAATTAGATATACATTTATAGTACATTTGGTGACCATTGGGATTCACATCCCAAGGTCTCTTGGACTGCTTTGTCCATTCGGCTTCCACGCTAACCCTTTAGGATTAGGTGTCCAACAAATTCCAACCAATGAATTACAAGATATGGTTGGATTCATTTCTTCTTTCTCAATGTGATCTTTCACTTCTTGCACCTTTTTCTTCTTGATATGTCCTTATATCTTGAGAGTTTGAGGAGTGGTAATTCTTTCCAATGCTTTACAAGACATGGTCTGATTCATTTCTTCTTTCTTTGGGGTTGGGTCCTGGTGTATATCCTCTTCTTTTGATGTTTCTTGATCCTTTTCTTCTTCTTTTTCATACTCTATGTAAAATAATTTCTTCTCATCACACTTATGACCTTTAGTGCATTTTCTATCGCATTGTAACAAAGCCCTTTTTCTTTTTTTTCTTCCAATTGTTGTCATGTAACCCTTGTAGGTTGTGGAAGGCTAGGAGAAATAACACTTCCATCTTTATAGTTGTGAGGGGTAGACTTCCTTGTTGCCATAATTTTATTTTCCACTATGTAACAAAGCCCTTTTACTCTTTCCAATTGTTGTGGTTTTTCTCTAAAGAAGGTGTTGCTCTTTGTATACTCATAATGTGCTATCATTTCCTCCGTGAAAATTGACCACGTAACAAGTTGTTTACGAGAAAAAACCCCTTTATACGATAAAAATTGATCCGATTCTAAATATGAAGATGCAATACATACCTTTTGTAATAGTGGTACACCATGTATATCAAAATATTGCTCCATCTGAAGTATCCAATTTACCGGAGCCTTGCCATCAAACTTCCTCATCTTGCTTTTTCTTGATTTTAGGGGCTCGATCTTGAAACGACTGTAATTCTATACTTTCGGATATTTAAGTTCTGAAATTACAACCTGTAGTAGCCCTTCGCATCCTATTTCCAATGCCACTAGTCTGATCCAAATTGGATTCTCCAAGGAAGAGTTATACAAAATCTCCCACCGTGACCTGATTATAGACTAGTTTAGTAGAGCGAACTTGTATGACGCGCCATGTGTAACTTTTTTGACCTTTGGCTTTGAAAAATATATATAGGAAAATAAAGTCTGTCCTTTCTCTATACCTTCTTACGAAATTTCAATCCAATGCTCACAGAGAAATTTATGATGATTTTCCCCAGGTCACCTGTTTGGAATGTAATTCAGGACTCTCCAAAAAGAACAACTTCCTAAGATCATATCTCTGCAAGTATAGTGCGAAAATCTCTAAAATTTGGACCCGAGGTTCAGTGTGATTTCACCTCAAATGGGTTTTGTTTTTTGCTTCTGAACCGTCGCAGAAAAATAGTCATAACGAAAATTCCATGATGACCTATTTGGAGTAGTGAAACCCTAGAATCCAAAGCTCTAATACGAAATGTTATGAAACCAACTCATAAAAAGATAGAAAACATAGATAAATGCCTTAGAATTCAGCGCCTTTGAGGGGGCAACCTCCTTTGTATTACACAAATTAATCATTCCTTGATGATACAAATGGAAAGACCTCCTTTCTATATATAGGAGTCTAAGCGGTCATAATATAATTAGAGCCGACATAACAATAATAATGTAAGGGCACAATAATAACAATAGTGGGCTTCTATGGGGCACAACAGTAAAAATATGGGCACTACATGGGTACATCAATATAATAAGGGGGTTGTAATAATAACAATAAGGGGTTACACTAGTAGTATAGGGGCCTAACAGGACTAAAATAGAAGAATTATTAGACAAGGGAGAAATCACTTTGAAATTGAAATTCCATCTAGTGATCTGGTCTCCAAAAAGACCTTATACATCCACAGAAGACAAAGACCAGTTTTTTAGCCATTGTTCTAAAGCTACTCTAGTTTGTGAACCATCCACCTTGGCATCCTAAATCAAAATTATATTTAGGTTATGGATTTTAATCATCATTTTGATGGCTATCTATTTTCAAGCACCCCCACCCCTCTTACACTGGAAGAAAGATCAATCATGAGGGAAATTGTTTTAGGGAATTCCTTGCTCTAAGGGTGTGGAGCTATAAAAAGGGTCTCTTTCACCTCTAGTTACCTCACATTAATATGTCAATCCGGGAACATTTCGGTATTTCAAAGAGTGTCTCAGTCTGAGGCTTAGCATTTTCCAGAGTAATGCTCATAGTATAGTTGTTTGAAACTACAAAAGTAAATGGATGCGTGTCTACAACTTAACTACATCAAAAGGCTAAATCACACATTCAGATATTAAGCAATGTATCAGTCAAGGGTTCGGTAGCAATAACCCATCCATTTAGAAACTGATGGAAAAGAAATCGGAGAACAGATCAAGGGTCTAGCAGCCGGGCAGCAGATGCCAATGCTCACTACAGCTTGAGATCGTCCTTCATACCAAAATAACAAATAACAAGAAATGGAATAGCAGATAAAGAGAATAGCAATGAAACGGAACAAAAACCTTATAATGGAACAATAATTTGAAAATGGAATAGTAATTCAGAAATGGAACAAAAATTCGGAAATAGAACAACAATTTGGAAATGGAATAACAATTCAGAAATGGAACAACAATTCGGAAATGGAACAAAAATTCGGAAATGGAACAACAATCAAGGAATAGAGAAATAACTAAGTCTAACAAGCTGTGAATCTGTTCAATCACATGCATTAGTCATAACCAAACATCAATCCTTCATTCCTCAAAGATGTACACACAAATGGAACATCACTGCCTACAGATACATGATGGAACGACACTGAAAACCATATAAACATAATGTGCTCAGTCTAATTCAGTTGTCACTCTAATTAGAAAGCGTACAATTGCATCTCAAGATGAAATAGTAATATTAAAGAATTCAATAATCATATAAAATCAGAGCTTCCAAGATAAATTCTGTAATGCTAAGGTACACTGGCATAACACAAAAACTTTGTAATGGAACAACAATATCCTGTAGAAATTAAGCGTATTATACCAACACCTAAAGGAATAGTAACATGATGCAACGTCAATACAACACTTTTGTTTGCAAGAACATTAATGGATTAAACACGGCAGAGCATGTGACATAAACTCTATAAAACACGTCAGATTACCAGATCACGTTGATAAGCAAACCACACAGAAACCACGCGTAATGATACAAGAGCAAGTGTCCTCTAGGGTCGGGCCCTTAGCCTCCAAGGGTACACCACTTAATGTTATTCCAAGCTCAAAGATAAAAGAGTAACCAAGTCTGTATTAATGCATGAAGTAAAATTACAATAAAGAAAGTCTTAACAGGATGTAATGATCATAGTCTTGATCTTTTAAAAGAAATCACATAAGAGCATAAAAACCCCTTGCTTTAGCTAACAATGTTGCCCCTTATATAAGGGTGATGACAGAGATATATATATTCAGAAATAGATAAAACAACGATCCCTCGGGATCAAGGATCCTGAGGGATTCGCAGAATCATTGATCCTGAGTCACTTCTTCTCTTTTCTGTGCCGAGCTGGTATCTCCACTTCCTTTCCTGGTTGGTCCGTTTTGATCTAGTTTGCATGTGGTCTCCTATCAAAGGGATAGCAGTTAATCCATCTTTGACTTTTCCTTTAGGATGGCCACATTTCGTTTTTCCTCCCTCTTGTACATGGAAATGACAATTGTCAGCATTCTATATTAGTCTCACATGTTTCGTTATAATTCTTTATCATTTTCTAAATTCATAATACAAAAAGGCTTATAAGTCCTAATGAAAAGATACTGAAATAACCATCAAAACATACCTTCTTTGACACTCCACACACCCCCCTGCTTACTCTTTTTCATGGCCTTATGAAAACATTGTAGTTGACATGCAAGACAGTGAGTGAGTAGGTTGGAGATGGAATCTCATGTGAGGGCCTACAGTCGTGATGCGAAACTAGGTAATCAAAATAATGGCTTGTCTGACTCTCAGGCATCTCATACAGGGCTTGGTATCTAGGTGCAGGATGCCAAATGATTGGACTTCGAAACCTATATCCTAACCAGGATGGCCCTGCCCTCAAAACAATTTCACCATAGAGGGGAAAATGGTTGGCAGCTAGTTTAAAATTCTCATACTTAAATGGTTCTCTGAGCTGGATATTCGAATTAGATATTCGATATCGAAATTTAGCTGCATCAATGGCAGGGTCTTTGATAGAGCAAAAGTATTCAAGTCCCTGCCAAATGATTGCCTCATGCATGGTTCCTAATGCTTCAATCACTCCTGGAGTCTTCATGAAATTTCTATGTTTCCTCTATAACTGTGCCGGGTCCCTAGGCTCAGCTCTTATCCATAGATCTAATCCGTTTTATTGTCTTTGAAAAGTGTTATAGGCTTTGATCCATTTAATTTGATTAACTGCAAATGAAATAAATGCCTATAATTGAATGTCCCCAACAAAAGGGCCAAGGTTCAGTTCGGTCTCCTGTTCTAGTACAAGGTTATGCAAGTAAAATTCACACAATAATATTTGCACTTTTACCCCGTAGTGTTTATAGCAGTTTATGAAATCATCTATGGTGTTAATTTGTATGGGAGCACCTACTTTAACAACCTTCATTTTCAATTGTAAATACCTTTCCATTAAAAACAGGGCATAGTTCTTAGCAGACACTCTACATGCTAGGACGTCATTGTATAGAGAACACAAGGTATCCATCTGTTTGATAACTACATCTAACCTACGAGTTACCTTTGCAACTTTATGTTGCTCCTTCTGCCATCCTTCAAAGGCCCGGATTTCAGATAAGTTGACGTTCCTTAGCTACGGCTGTAGTTCTTCATATTTTTCTCGGGGGACCTTTTGCTCCCTAAGCTTTTCTGCTTCTTGCTGAGCTTGCTTTAAACCCTTCTGGAGGGTTACTATTTTCGGATCCTTTTTCCATGCAGCAGTGGAGGCTGGGAGCTTTACCTGAACTTTCCTATTACACTACTTCAAGTTCAGAATCCTTATTACTTCTGAAGGTGGTGCCTCTATCTGAATTATCTTATCACGAGCCATCATTTCATCCATTTCTATTTTAACACGAACATCATCCCATTGTTGTTCATTTTCAATTAGAACAACAATCTGGTTTTCAGCTTCATTTGGAACAACAACTTGGCTTTTGTCGGGGTTTTGAGTAGCAGGATGGATTCTTGTCCTCCGCCTCTTGCCCTTAAGGGGTTTTGCTGGTGTGGTCAAACTTTTTCTTCCTAAAGTCCCTTTTACCCTTTGCCTCACCTTTAGAATCCTAATCTGCTGGTGAAGCTGGACTATTATGTTCAATAATATCTGTTGTTCCTTTCATAATTCCCTTATTTTCGCCATTTCTTCAGAAGGAACAGTAGGTTGTTTACCGCGGTCTAGAATGTGGCTAGCTTCCTGATTTTCTCCCTAGGGTGGCTGTTCCGAGGCAAGAACCTTAATTGGCTCTGTTATTTCTTGGGCTATTTCTTTCTCTGCCCTTATTTCCTCCAGACTTTCTTCTGGTGCCTTCTGATTAGGAACGGGTTGTTCCTGCTCAGCATTTTCTGACATTTTCTCATCATGAATAGACAGAGTTTCTACTTCTGCCTCTTTTGCACGTGATTCCTCAGGTGCATCTTTCTCCTGGGGTTTCTCTTTGGCATGGAGGTTTGATGGACTTGAAGGTTGGCCATATTGGCCCATATTGGCCAAAACTTTGGCCAATTCATCTTCCCCTAATGGGTCTTGTAATGGGCTTCCTTCCTGCTGTTCTATTCCCTCCTCCTGCTCGGACTGCTCGGCTTCTTTTCCCTCGTCTCCTTCCTCCTTAGATTTCTCATTTTCTTCCTCTTTTTCTTCTTCTTCTTCTACAGATTTCTCTACCTCCTCTTCTTCTTCTTCTTCTGCAGATTGTTCTGCCTTCTCTTCTTCTTCTTCTTCTTCTTTTTCTTCTGCTTCTGCAGACTGCTCTGCTTCCTCATCCTACACTTCTGTTCCCTTGTCTTCCCATGGGGATTGCTCATCCTTGATTTCCACCGGCTGGCTACTGCCTTCCTGGGGCTTCTCCAGCCCCCCTCATAGCCATGCTAGCTAGACTGATTTCCTGCGTTTTTCTAGTTGCTCGGGTGTGCTGGTAACATGTTTCCGCTTTACTAATTTCTTGTGTTTTTCGGGTTGCTCGGGTGTGCTAGTGACCTTCTTCCATTTTTCTGGACGTTGGGGTGTGCTAGTGACTTGTTTTTGTTTTTCCAAACATTCAGGTGTGGTCAACCCCCCATTTACAATGGTAATTAGTTCTTCCCAACTACTCTGCTGCTAGGTGAGACTATGGTTTACTATCAACCGAATCAATCCATGATGACTAACAACTGACTCTACGTGTTGTGCCTTTTTCATGCTTCATGCAACATCATGAAGTAATGAATTCAACAATGCAGGTAAATTTACAAAGCATTTATGTTTTAGAACAGCTAAGAGTTTAAGATCTCGTGGTCTTACCACGTCTTTTCTACCTTCATAGGTGATATAGCTTTGGATGGTCTTTGCTAATTCTACCCACGGCTCTCCTAGTGTTGCTAGCAACACCTCCTTTCTTCGAATTGTCAGGCTTTGTCCCCCGTCGTGGAAGATCTCTATAATCTTCTGCAACCTTTCCTTCTTTAACGTCCATACTGGTCCAGTGGCTGGCAGTCCCGAGACTTCTGCGATTATGTCATCAGTGGCTTCTATACATTTTCCTCTTACTATGGAGTAGTCCTCTTGCAAGTTCTACAAGAATTCAATCCCTACTGTTTCA
The DNA here is from genome assembly GCA_000404065.3 of Pinus taeda. Taxonomy (NCBI): domain Eukaryota; kingdom Viridiplantae; phylum Streptophyta; class Pinopsida; order Pinales; family Pinaceae; genus Pinus; species Pinus taeda. Next base: position 33,337 of record APFE030970373.1, read on the forward strand.
TTAGACTCCCTCAAGCGGTTAAGATAGGTCAGCCATCCTGCTCTTGCCAGGATTTCTCGGGCAGCAACCGAAACAGTTAACACTTGCTTCTCTACAAATTGATCTTCCTCCCATAGTTTTGCTACGAATTCTCAAAGGAACAGCAGCTGTTTGTTGAAACAAAGAGAAGATGACGGATGTAAAACTCATTCAAACTCTAATGCTGCAGCATATACAGTGGAAATGGCTTTGAATAGCAAATCATGCAGAAAAAACAAAAAAATAAGAAGACATAATACCATTGAGTCGTGCTATACCCTAGTACACAATCTCCCAAATAGCGAGCTGACATGTAGTCTAGGGAATGATGAGGTTAACCTCCCCCCCGCAATGTGATAGGTTGTCCCAATCATCAAATAAAGGAGCAGCGCCCGTTCTGCAACAAAGTCTTTAAGGAACAACATATGGCAATATGCCATGTTTACAAAAACAACCTATTACTAAAATCGAGGTATAAAGTTGCGTCGCTTTAATAAGTAAGAGATTGCGTTGATTTGATACAAGGTTAGGGATAAGACATTTGCCGTAAATAGAGAGTCTCATGCGGTCATTGTCACTGGTTCTGTAATGATTGGTGATAATATATAGTCATGTGTTATATGGTTGGGGTAATAACATATAATTGATTACCACAGCATAAGAAACAAAAGGATGCAACTAACTTACCTATTGGTGTAAATAATGCGACTTCAATACCATTAACAGTGCTCTACTATTGACACGTGTCCATAACCTTGGCAGAGTTGTTTATTTCACCCATGGAACCATAGTCCTTTGTGTATGCTAGGGAACGTTGTATAATGTCAAAATGTAGGCCATTATGCTGGCTTGGAGACCAGTTAGCCATAATGCCATTCACGAGGAAGGAGCGAATAGTGGGCAGATCGGCTCGTGATGAGACCTCCTGTTCCAAGGGTTGTTTGTTTGATATACCTTTTGGACCATTTCCCTGGTGTGGTGGCCATTATGGGAATGCCACTTCGCTTTCGTCTTGATGATAATGGTAGTCTAGCTCTTAATGAGACTTCCTATCCTATAATTTGACAATTTAGAAACCATGTTTGCTCCCTTTTTTTTGTTTTTCATGAAGTGCCTTCCCTATTTATACACAAAGGGTGGTTCAACACTCCTTAAGAGTAGGAATGGTGGAAGAAGTCTTAATATCCCAATAGAAAGGTATAGATCCTTTGCTCTTATTGCTGAATGATAATCAAAGAGGATTAAAAAGGGACCATCATGATACAGATAACCAATCAGAACGGAATTAGTAGAACAATGACAGCAAAAGATGATTAATAAGCATGCCTTTCCTTCTTCCTTCTCACCAATTTAGGGCAGTTTCTTATAAAGATAGCGATTTATGATTGACTGATTTCCGTATGTTGTGTTTTTATTCCCATTACATAAGTGCATAGCCGTATTCAAAAAGACTTGAAAGAACATGAGCAATAAGCATCCTCAATTTAGAATAGCAAAAGGAACAAGCTATTTCACAAGGAGAGCAAAATCATACAAGTGGTGTTCCTTTTGAGGAAGGGAACAACAATAGTTCACAAATGTTGTTCCTTTGGAAAAGGAATAGCAAAAACATACAAATGCCATTCCTTTGGAAAATGAACAACAGAAATAAAAAATGTTATTCCTTTGGAAAAGGAATAGCAGAAAGCAAAAGTGTTGTTCCTTTGGAGAAGGAACAACAAAAATAAAACATGTTGTTCCTTTGGAAAAGGAACAGCAGAAAGCAAAAGTGTTGTTCTTTTGGAAAAGGAACAACAAAAACACACAAATGTCGTTCCTTTGGAAAAGGAACAACAGAATCAAAAGTGTTGTTCCTTTGGAAAAGGAACAACAAAAATCCAAAATTGTTGTTCCTTTGAAAAAGGAACAGCAAAAACACACAAATGTTGTTCCTTTGGAAAATGAATGGCAAAAACACACAAATGTTGTTGCTTTGGAAAAAGGAAAAACAAAAGCACACAAATGTTGTTCCTTTGGAAAAAGGAACAACAAAAACACACAAATGATGTTCCTTTGGAAAAAGGAACAGCAAAAACACACAATTGTTGTCCCTTTGGAAAAAGAAACAGCAAGAACACACAAATGTTGTTCCTTTGGAAAAAGGAACGGAAAAAACACACAAATGTTGTTCCTTTGGAAAAAGGAACAGCAAAAACTCCTAATGCCATTCCTTTTGGAAAAGGAACAGCAAAAGCACCAAAACTTTGTTTCAAAGATATGTACAAAAGTAACTCAAGAAGTTATGTACAGACTGTAAAGAAAAGTAAATTCCTTAGTGAATTACAGGTGAGGAAGACTTCACTTCCTCCCCCAAAATCTCCATATCTGAATCTTGGCGTAGTTGTTGGCAGAAGGACTCCCGAGTAAGTGGTTTATGATAGAGATAGACTCGATGGCCATTTGCCTTAAAGGCATATCCAGAACCATCAATAATGATTAGAGTAAGGGTACCATTGTCATGTACCTTTTGGATTTCATATGGTCCTAACCAACAAGTATGGAGTTTCCCGGGGAAGTCCTAAAACCTGGAGTCGTACAAAAGAGCCCAGTCTCCTACGTGGAAGACTTTATTTTTAATGGGAGAATCATGCCATTTAGCTCTCTGCTGTTGTATCAGTGCAATGTTTTGAAGTGCAAAGAGCCTAATTTCATCCAGCTCATTGATCTGCTGTAGTCGATTAGTTTGTGCCTCAGTTAGGTCTAAGCCAACTTCCTGTGTTGTTCGTAATGTTTGGATTTCGAATTTTATGGGGAAAATGGGTTGTTTTCCAAACACTAGCTAATAAGATGAGTAACCAGTGGTACTCCTCCATGTTGTTCTATAAGCCCACAGTGCTTCAGGTAGTCTGGTAGCCCAATCACGTTTATGTGATGCAACAGTTTTCGTTAGGATCGTTTCTATTATTTTATTACTGCTTTCTACTTGCCCATTTTCCTGTGGGTGGTATGGAGTAGTAATTTTATGCTGGACATGATAGTTGTTGAGTGTTGCAGCTATTCTGTTTCCAGCAAAATGTGGTCCACCATCTGTAATTATCTCTCTTGGAAGGCCATAACATATTAATAGATGGAACAGGAATTGTATAACAAAGTCTTCTGTGGCTCTTGGCAATGCCTCTGCTTCAACCCACTTGGTGACATATTCTGTTGCCACCAAAATGTATGTTTTTTGGTTTGATGATGGGTTGATTGGTCCCATGAAATCAAGAGCCCATCGCTCAAATGCTTCGATGACTAGCTGTGGTTTCAGAGGCATCTCATCCGACTGACTAGGGCGTCCCACTCTCTGGCAATTGTCACAAGCTTGGACAAATTTCTTTGCATCTTTGAAAATTGTGGGCCAATAATACCCTATTTGTAACACTTTATGTCCAGTTCTGCGATCAACAAAATGTCCACCACATGGTTGGTCATGGCAAGCTTTCAAAATGTCAAAAATTTTGTCCTCTCGAACGCATCTCCTGATATGCATGTCCGCCCATGTGTGAAACAAATAGCCCCCAATCCAGGAAAATCTAGTACTTCACTAAACAATCTGTTTTCACTCATTAGGGGTTATATGCTTTGGTAACTTACCTACTGCTAGGTAATTGGCAACGTCAACATACCAGGGTGTTTGAACGGCGACAACAAAGAGATGCTCATCCGGAAATTGATCTTCAACTGCTGCTGCATCAACTGGCTTTGGCATTCTTGAGAGGAAATCAACTATCGGGTTTTCTTTTCCAAGTCGATCCTTGATTGTAATACCAAATTCCTGCAATAAAATCAGCCATCTAGTTATTCTGCCATTTGTGATAGGCTTGTTTGCTAAATATTTAATAGCAAAATGATATGTGTACAAGATAACAGGATATCCAGTAATTTAATGTCTGAAATTATTGACAGCATGTATAACAGCTAGAAATTATTTTTCGGTGACAGTATAATTTAATTCAGTAGAGGATAGATTTTTGCTAATGTAATAAATTGCATATGGTTTAATATCCTCTTCCTGTCCAAGGACCGCTCCGTCTGAGGCATCAAATGATATCTGGAATGGAAAATCCCAATTTGGTCCTCGAAGGACTGGGGCTGTGGATATGAGCTTCTTCAGATCCTTCAAAGCACGTTCACCTTTCTCTGTCCAGAGAAAATCAATGTTACCAGTTAGTGCATACAAGGGTGCAACAATACGTGAATAATGTTCTATAAACCTTCTGTAATAACCAAAAAATCCAAGAAAGCCTCATACCTCTGTTTGAGTGGTAGGAATAGGAATAAGTAGAAGTATTTGGATTTGGGCTGGATCTACCTGAATGCCAACTACTGAAATATAGTGTCCTAAAATAAGTCCTTCTGTTATCATCATATAAGATTTTTCATGGCTTAAACAAAGCCTGGTAGCAATGCAACGTTGTAGGACTTTTTCTAGTGTATCCAGTGCTGGGTCAAACTCATCTCCGTATGGAGTAAAGTCGTCCATATATACTTCCAGTCCTTCATTTATTAGGTCTGCAAAAATGCTAAGGTAGCCCTTTGGAATGTGGTAGGGGCATTGCATAAGCCAAAAGGTAAAACTCGGTAGGCAAATGTTCCCCAAGGACAAGTAAAAGTAGTTTTGTCTTGATCTTCAGGGGAAATATGTATTTGGTTGTACCCACTAAATCCATCAAGGAAAGAAAAGAATTTCTTTCCTGCCAAAGTGTCTAATACTTGGACGATGAATGGGAGAGGGAAGTGATCTTTTTTTGTTGCTTTATTTAGCTCCCTGTAGTCCACACAGATTCTCCATTTCCCATTCTTTCTTGGTACCACCACAAGTAGGGAGACCCATTTACTATCAAAGATAGGGTAGATAAAGTTAACATCTAAAAATTTTTGAAGCTTAGATTTTACCACCTCTTTTAGATGAGGATTTAGTCTTCTCTGAGGCTGTCTAATAGGTCTTGCATCTTTTTCTATGTAAATGTGGTGTGTACATAACTGGGGGTCAATTCCTTTCATATCAGGGTAGTCCCATGCAAATGCTTCTTTATATTTCCTTAACACATGGATGAGCTTTATTTCTTGTTTGGATGTGAGGTTGGCATTAATGTTTAAGGTTTTTCCTGGTTCGATTTCCACAATTTTACTATTTGCAACTAAAGTAACAGGGATTGTATGATCATGTGTATCTTTCAAAGGATCTTCTTCTAATTCGTTATCAAATGCTACTTTTATCATATGACATTGTGTACGAGATGTGAGTTCAGTTTGACTAATGAAATTATTGATGGCATTGTCTTCTGTTTGGTCTTTGAAATCAAGTGCTTCTTGTATAGTTAATGGAGATCTAATGTTATCAGTAAGATATGATACAGGG
>APFE030970373.1:60532-154126 GCA_000404065.3 Pinus taeda
TATAATCCACTTAATAATTATTCATAATTAGCTTAAAATTTTAAAAAACCTTTTTCAAATTAGAAATCATAATTTTGATAGAGTTAAAGGTAAACTTTGTAAGATAAGGAAACTCCCATGCACGATGGAAATGAATACCACTTTGTATGGAAAAACCCTACTCATACAAGGATTGTTATTGTTAAAGAGAGGGAATACGTTTGTTGATTATTTTTTCTATTCAATATCCAATACAATACATGTGGATGTGGTTGTATGTGGTGTTCAACGTGGGAATGGAGTGAAGCCCTAGAGACTAGGATGGAATTTGACGAGAAAATTGTTAGTCACAAGGTGATTTGTTTATCAAATATAGTTTAAAAAATTTGCAAAATTGTCAAAGATCCTTTGTCAAAACTATGAATACTGTGGGGAAGTATGAAAATCGTCAAATTTGACACGTGGATCTGTTTTGAGCGATGTATGTTAAAATGGTATGGCTTTGATCATCCATATCCATATACTTTTTATACTTATAACAATGCCTTTGATGTCACGATAGACAATGCCTACTTTTAAATGAATGAACGATCTCAGTATAACACAATTCTTGTTATCATGGTGGTCAAAAAACATAGTATATTAGGCATACACATACACGAGAAGGAGAGTAACATGTGGAAATCATTGACATCTGCCCAATTAATTGATTTGATGGGCACATTAACTACTATTGTGTAGTTTTTCCCAGGGATGAAATTTTACATGAAAATTGCCCATCAAATTTTACATTAACAATCCCCCAAGGGCTAGACGTTGCACACCCTAGAAAGAGATATAAAAAGAGAAGAGGAGGAGCCTCATTTATTATATCCAAGCGCAACAAATCATAGGAAAACATCATCTGAATTAGACTGCAGATAAAGGAACTCAGTGAAGGAGGAAGGAAACCTATTTTAGGGAGATTTTTTGTGAAAGCTAGAGAGCCAAGTTAATTAGGAGTGAAAGTCATGAAAACAAGGGATATTATGGGTAGTCTTTTGTATGAGACTTTATTGGTGTAACCTCTATGAAATTAGACAACAATTTTTTGCTTTTGGGAAAGACATCCAAGCCCTGTCACTTCTAAATTGAAGAGGGATGAAAGTCCTAACATTGGGCTACAAGCCAACATATGGAAGGAGATTGTAGGCAGAGGAGGGTTGTGGCTTGAGGAAGGTTGTTGGGAGAAGAAAGGAAGGGCTAACATGGATTGTTAGAAACCCTAAACAGGCTAAGAACCTACAGTAGTGTGCACAGGCCTAAAATATATTAAAATGTATGTTGTATGGTGTTTTAAAGTTGATTTTTTTGCTAGTGGATCAGGTCTTAGTTTAGACAATTTTGGAAGGACGTATTATGGACTATTTGGAGGGTAGAAAGTAGGTGTCCTTGTGTGCCCTAAGTGCAGACTTGTGAAGGACTATTAGGTATACTAGGAGAGAAATAAATTTTGGCTCGAGGGTTCATTATTTGAAGGGTTAAAGGGCAACCAAGGGAGAAGTTGGATTAGCCCTAAGTTGACTATTGGAGAAGGACATTTGACAGTGATAGAGGGAAGCATCCATGCCCTAATTTTTGTCTACATTGGAGTAGCGCAGGAAGGAAATAGTGGGAAGTAGTCTCAAAGTGTTGTTTTCTTGAAGGACTAAGAAGCATCAAGTGGGAATCCTAATAGTTGTTCACAAAACGGAGTTGTGAAAAACTCACAAAAAGACCCTACATGTTGACTCATTGATGGAGTAATGATCAGGTAGAGGACAAACATGTTGGACTAGTGTTCAGTGACCTAAAGGATCAGGATTAATTGATAGAGACATATTGGTGTTGTTGTATATTGGGAGCTAAAGGACTAGCATATGTGTTCAGGGTTTGTGGAATAAGTGGAGCTATGAAGTGCACTATATTAGCTAGTAGGGAAATTGGTATTTTTGTTTAGGGTATATTGGTGGTCATAGTTGTTGACACCAAACCCTAGTTTGTATTCTTCTATTAATGATTGTATGGGGGCCATGATCCCTAGTACAAGAGTTGTAGCCAATTGTATTGTAGATTGATAATATAATGAAGTTGGGTTGTTGAAAATTTGGAAAGAGTGGTATGTTTGTGCACTAGCTCAGTCACTGGTGTATTTATTCCATTGTGCAAAGTAGTTTGTTGTGGCATTTGAGTTGGTTGTGTCAGAGATTCTAAGACCCTAGCCTAGATTCTCCAGTCTTGTGGAAAAACAACACAAATTAGGGGCAAATCTTATGTCTTATAGGTTTTTTTAATTGTTTATATTTTCTTGTTATTGATTTATAATTGTTTAGTTTTACTATAGGTGTACCTATAGTTGTCTCCTCTTTAATTTCATCATTTTGTTGGACTGGTGTTTCAAGTTACAATCGCAGCCTCCCTCGTGTTTTTTTTTTCACATTTTAGTTATGTAGTTGTTATGCATTTCTCAGTTGTTGGAATTTCATTTTTGGTGTTCATTTACATGTACATGTACTAAGCCCTAAAAGAGTAAAACTCCCTCAACTAGGGACAGATTCAAGTGTTAAATATGTATATTGGTATGTTGCATTAAAATTATAAAAGTTCTTGAGGGCTATAAGTTGCAAATAAATTTGATATAAATTTGTTATTGCAAAGCTAAAATTTAATTTGAAATTTTACCGAGCAAACTCAGACACAAGGAGTGGAAGTTTTAGCTTTTCATACAAAATCTACATTAGCATTTGTGCAAACCCCCAATAACCAAAAAGTAATCCTGTCAATTTTTTCCATTGTTTTATAAATGTAAAATAGCATATTTGTGAAGGTATATAGACTAGGATTTCTAATTGACTGGTCAGCTCCGTAAGCAACCGACCATTAATGCCAAAATTGGCCATAAATGACTAAACCGATTGGCTTTGTATGGAACCATGCAATCACAATGTGGACTATCTAAGCTCAACTTTTATAAGAATTATATAAAATAAAATAAAAATTACTACACTATACTTAACCCTAGGCCCTTGCTAATGTTATTTAAAGTGATCCCCACTCTCCATTTCTCTCACACAATTCATTTGAGCAAATTGGAATTTTTAGTCGAGTCCATGAAAATCAAGCTAGAATCTCTTCACATTCAAGGTGCAAGGGCCTTAGCCGTAGTCCTATAGGAGACCCTAAGGAGAGTAATAAGCCTATATCACCCCATATTGTCAAGGGACACACTTTTTGGGACAAAATTAAGAATTATCAAATTAAGATAGGTTGTTAAGTTACAAAAACAGAAGGTTTCATTTCCCATGGAGAAAAGGTCATTGCCAATTGTATTCAACATTGCATTAAAAAAGTCACAAGAAAATCCATCAATGCTAGGTGATTTTCCTTCTTCATAGAAAAGGGATGATTGATTTGGTGGGATGAGAAATGAAATATTGCATTATCAGAGAAAAGAAACAAAGAGATAAAATGAAAGTGAATTTATATGAATGAAATAATTGTGAGATATTGTAGAAGCACAATGGCTAAAATGGTGGTAGTTATTTATGAGAAGAGATGTGTCCACTACAACTACACGCATTCACAAGAAAACCCTCATTTACAAAAAAATTCCTAATTAGGAAGTGGATAACTCCTTTTATTAAAATATGAAGCAAAACCCTTAGAGGGCACAAATTTTAAAGAGTTTAGGTGGAAAAAGGAAACTAGGCTACAAAATGTTGGTTTGGAATGTCAACTTTGAGGTCATAACTTTAGCATATGAATTTTGATTGGAGCACGTTTTGTATTGTTGGAAAATTATCAATAAGATTTTTAATATGTGAGGTCCAAACCATGTGAATCCAATCCTTCAAAATGCTTACAACCATTTGAAAATATTCTCATTGGGACCCAGAAATGCATTGGAAGTTTAGGACCCAAAAATTGCACTAGATTAGGATTGGTTTTTCTATGGCCTAGAATGGCCACTTGGATCAATCCTTCCCCTTGACTAATAATACTATATAGTGCATCAAGTTGATATACCAAATGAGTGAAATTTTGTTGGGTTTCATTCCTAGTGAAATTTTCGTGGTGAAGATCCTAACCTACTTTGATAAATTGAAATATTTGTATATGCTATCAATGGTTCTCTTAAACTTGGTGTCCATGATCTGATCTATTGTAGCTTTCTCAATGTAATTTGGAATTGAGCTTTGTAGTGGCCAAGTGTTATGTTTTTATCCTTAATTCTTGAAGTATGAATTGTGGTGGTGCTATGTCAACATATTAATTCCAAGTCAATAGAGGGGACAATAGAGGATGCCACTTTTTTTGTAGATTTCAAAGGACGGTTGTAGGTGGGTAGAGGGAAAGGTGTTGGGATCAAAATATGGTAGTGTTTAGGAATGTAATTCCTCAATCCAGCGAATAAAGGATATGGAAAGATAGATTTAGTTTAGACATGTTAGAAGGGGGTGTGGGATAAAGAGTAGATAAAGTCCATTTACATGGAACCAATAGTAGCACAAATTTTGAATCCATGGTTCACCTAAAGACATAGTTATAAAATGATGAGGCTATGTAAAGAGGATTGATCGTTCATTTGGATGGTTGGTTATTCATTGTGCTAGCTTGATCATGGTTTTGTTGACCTGTTAATGTTGGTTAGATTTTTCTAGGTTGGGTTTGTATAAGAGTTTTGGGATTTTTCCCATTGGCATATAAAGTTAAATTCTATATAGGCTAGTGAGATGGAAATAAAATCTCTTGTATTTTATTGGATAATGTATTTGTACTAAAATAACAAATAATAAAAAACTACAAAAATTGATATTCCCAAAGATATAATTTAGATAAATATAAGGGAAACTTAAAATGAACTTGTGATGCACTCTTAAATAATAAACGTGCAAATTTTCATTCCTAACTAGGCTAAATGTGTAATAGAAATAATTTGGAAATGAATCAAGATTTAGGGTAAGTTAGATATCACATTTTTTGCTTCAAACTATAGGTTTAGGGTTTCAACAAACTTAAGAATAACTTGTTATAAATAATTTCCAAAATTGATGAAAACCCTTAATCACCCTCAAGAGCATGTTATCAATATCTTTAAGGCACAAATATGAGGGTTGTTTGCCCTTAAGGGTTTTAGATGAAAACTTGAAGTACAAACCCTTGGATGTCCAACTTTAAGATGCAAATTTAATATTGATCTTATACAATGAAATATTTTTTGGATTTTTCTTTTCTATGATTTTTTGTACTTTTATTTTTGTATACAAATAAAGGAAAAATTTTGGTTTTTTGAATAATTTGTTGGTTGTTGGGAATATGGCTTAATTTCCTTATCTTCAGTAGGGAAGTTGGAGGAAATATGAATACCCCTGTTAAGGTGAGTTTCTCATAGTTGTGGATTACTACAATATTATAGAACCTAGAGGGAAAATAGTCTCTTGTTTAATCAGTAAAATTATGAAACCAAGACCCAATTAGAAGGGATCCCTCAAGGAGAAATCATTTAACCAACAAGATCATTTAGGGAGTGAAATAAAACTAAAACCCTTTCCAAGGAACCTTGAAGGTATGGCCTGACAAGAGATTAGATACTTACCTCAACCCAACAAAGGAGAATGCAAGTAAGAAAATCATTGACGTCCTCCTTCCAAGTGATAAAGATACCTTCAATGGATCTATCTTAATAGTCACATAGTAGTCTTGAACAATCACAATAATGCCTTTGAAAAATAAAAGAGAGAACTAAGAAAGAGAAATATCCAATGGTTAACACCAATGCTTCATGAAAGATAATTTCATTATAGCATAGAATGATCTCCAATAATTCACCACAATTTGGAGGAGAAATGAAGCATGTATTTATATAAGAGGCCTCCAACATCTCCTCCTTTTACTCCCTAAAACAAGCTAAAAAATTTCAAGAAACAAGTGACTTGTTATCCACAAAATGCTTCAATAACTAGTCAATATTATAGAATCACACTTTACATTTCTTGAAAACCTTAGAATAGGATGTGACCACTTTTAGGAGACTTTACGTGTTTGAAGAGAGGTTCAAATTGCTTGAATGGTCCAATATCTTGCTTGAAATTAGGTTGAACTGACTTGAAACTTGGTTTAGGTGTCTTCCAAGTAAATATAAGCTTAAATATTCCCCATTTTATCCTCAAAATTCACCTTATTATCCTTAATGTTTACTTTATGACCCTTTGAAACCTCGGTGTTCACTTGGAAGTTGGATAGATCCTTGAAATGTGCTTGAACACTCAATGCTCCCCATGATTTTTCTCTAAACTTGGTCCATAAGAATTCAACAACTTTCCACATCACCCTTTAACACATGTTTCACCTTTAAGTCGCTTGATTTACTTGCGACCTCACCATAAAACCCCCATGGTTTTCATAAAGAGAGGTAAGCTTAATTTGGAAATGAAAGAGAGTTAAAAAACAACATTTTGAAAAAGACAATCCACAAACTTCAACATGGCATGTGTAAAGGAGCCATTGACGAGTTCAATCAACCTTAAGTTTTCCTTGGAGAGGGTGTCATGTGCATTGTTAAACATGAACTATGTTGTGATTTGTGAAGCTGCATTGGGAAATGTGAAATAAGGTGAACATATTCAAAATAATATCCAAGTAACCACTGTCAAAGTGTGTTATGTACATAAGACAAAGTGATCCATATGGGGAAAAGTAGGTGTACTAACATGGGCCTGGCAACCCTTACCAATCATAATCACCTTTTACATGGGAAATATAATAAGTAGGTAACTAAAGGCTTATGTAAATCATGTTTCCAAATAGATCCATCACAAAACCTCCACAAGCCTACCCAGGACATTAAATGCCTAGTGAGATAGGAAGTTACTGTTATGAAAGCAGCTCATAAAAAGATAGAAAAGATAGATCAACGCCTTAGAAATAAGCCTCTTCGAGGGGGTAACCTCCTTTACATTACACAAATGAACAATTCTTAGATGATTCAAAAGACAAAACCTCCTTTCTATATATAGGAGTCTAAGGAGTCACAATTATAACCAAAGCCGACCTAACAATAATAATATAAAGCACAAAATTAATAATAGTAGGATTTATGGGGCGCAATAATAACAATATGGGGACAATAGGGGCACAACAATACAATAAGGGATAAAATAGTAATGGGGGAATCACTAGTATTATAGGGACCCTAACATGACCCTCCCTTCAAAAAAGTGTTTTGTCTTTAGCTTAAGTAGTTCTGATGCTTATGTATAAATTCTCATCCTCCCATGTGGAATCTTCAACGGGTAAGTTCTTCCACTTGATGAGATACTCTGAAATTGATCGATTTTGTAGTTGTTGAGTTCTTGTTTCTTTGACTGCTTCAGGTTCCAATATGATTTTTCCTTCCTCATCAAGTTCTGACAATATTGTTTAAATTGGAAGCTTGTCACCTATAACCTTCTTTAAGCATGAGACATGGAAAAATGGATGAACTCGAGAAGCTATAGGAAGCTCCAATTTGTATACCATAACAACTATCTTTTGCAACACCTTGTACGGACCATAATACTTTGGTGATAATTTATTATCCTTCTTATCTTGCTTGAGGGACATTTGTCTATATGGTTGTAACCGTAGGAATACCCAATCACCTACATCAAAACTTATTTCGTTGCGATGTTGATCTGCCTGTTGTTTCATTCTATTATGTGCCAAGATGAGGTTATCTTTTAAGAGTTGGAGAAATTGTTGTTAATGCTCGATGTGATCTTCCACTGCTTGAACCTTAAAATTTTCTCTTAAATATGATGTGAAGGATGGTGGATGATATCCATAAATTGCCATAAATGGGGTCATTTTTGTTGCAGTATGGAAAGAAGTGTTATACCACCATTAAGCCAGAGACAACTATTTGACCCATTGTGTCTATTTATCAGATACAAAGCAATGAATATTTCCTTCCAAACATTTTTTTACTATCTCAGTTTTCCCATCAAATTGAGGATGATAACATGAGCTATCAGCTAACTGAGTACCAAGACAAGAAAATAATTTTGTCCAAAAATTTCCAGTGAGAATGGATCTCTGTCGCTTACAATAATCCTTGGGTTTCCATCTAGCTTTTGAATTGTTTCCATAAATGCAGTAGACACTGTACTCACTTTAAATGAATGAGATAATGCACAAAAGTTTGCGCACTTGGTAAGTCTATCAAATATGACCATGATAGCACTCTTTCCTTCGGACTTGGGTAAACTAGTGATAAAATCCATTGAAACCTCCTCCCAATGTTGGCTTGAAATGGATAAAGGTTGTAATAGTCCCGGGGTCTTAATTATTTCAACTTTATTTTGTTGGCAAACCAAACATTCCACCACAAACTTTTGAATATCTGATTTTAAGGCCATCCCAAAAAATTCCCTCTTAACCCTGTGGTAGGTTTTTAGAAATCCTAAGTGCCCTCCTAAGGGAGAGGTGTGCAATTCCCTAAGAATCTTTTGTTTGAGTTCTGAATTCTTACATAGGTATAACCAATCCTTGTACCATAATGAATCATTTTTCCAGCTAAATGTATCATATGTGATAGGATATTGTTGTATCTTTTGAAAGAGTGCCCACACTTACTCATCATTCTTCCATTCATCCCTTGCTTCGTTTATCCAATCTGGTTGGATAATAGAAATGGCACAAAGAAATGCTTCCACATCCTCATCAATTCTTGAGAGTGCATCTGCCACAACATTTTGTTTGCCTTTTGTTGACCCTATGGTAAGTTTTTAAAAATCTTGAGTGTCGTCCTAAGGGGGAGGTGTACAATTCCAAAAGAATGTTTTTCTTGAGTTGAGAATTCTTACAAAGATACAAGCAATATTTTTACCATAATGAATCATTTTTCCAGCTAAATGTACCCAATGTATTGGGATCTTGCTGCAACTTTTGAATGAGTTTCCACACCTCTTCATCATTCTTCCATTCATCCTTTGCCTCGGTTATCCAATTAGGTTGGATAATATAAATAGCACAAAGCAATGCTTCCGCATCCTCATCCTTTCTTGGGAGTGCATCCACACCAACATTTTGCTTCCCTTTTTTGTAGATGATTTCATAGTCATAACCCAACATCTCTATGACCCATTTTTGTTGCTCTTCTAAAGATAATCTTTCTTCTAAAAAGTATTTAAGACTAGCATGATCTGTTTTTACCTTGAAGTGTCTTCCCATTAGGTAGGGTCACCATTTCTTAAGTGCATGTAGTATTGCCAACATTTCCTTCTGATGAATAGATTTGTGTAAATACTTTCCTTTGATTGGATGACTTTCGAAAGAAATGAGTTCTTCTTCTTGCATTAAAACAACACCAATTCCATTTCCCGAGGCATTACATTCCACAATAAAGGTTTTTGTGAAGTCTGGTGTAGCTAAGATTGGTGCTTGGCACATTGCCTCTTTAAGATATTCAAAGGCCTTCGTTGCTTTTGGAGTCCATGAAAATGTATCTTTCTTCAATAATGTTGTTAGAGGTACTACTATTATCCCATAATTCTTAACAAGCTTGTGATAATACCATGTTAACTCAAGAAATCCTCGTAGATTCTTTATGGATGTGGGGATTTTCCATTCCTTAATGGTTTTAGTTTTGCTAGGGTCTACCTTAACACCTTCATGAGATACAATATGACCCAAATATTCCACCTCTTGTAATCCAAAGAAACATTTGGAGATTTTTGCATATAATTGTTTCTCCTCCAATAGTTTGAGCACCATGTCAACATGTTGGACATGATCCTTCCAAGACTTGTTGTAAATTATTATATCATCAAAAAATACTAACACAAATTTTCTAAGGGATTGAAAATGGAATTCATCAAACCTTGAAATGTAGAAGGTGCATTAGTAAGGCCAAAAGGCATGACCAAAATTCATAATGACCCTCATGAATTCTAAATGTTGTTTCTAGAATGTCTTCTATCTTCATTCTGATTTGATGATATCCTAAACGAAGATCCAACTTGGTGAAATAAACTGATCCATGCAATTCATCCAATAATTCATCAATGACAAGAATGGAAAATTTATCTTTAATAGTGAGCTTGTTAAGCTCCCTATAATATGGACACATGTGCCATGATCCATCCTTCATGTGAACCAATACTACTAGAGAAAAGAAATAACTTTGACTAGGTTGAATTATACTAGCCTTTAGCATTTCTGCAACCATACATTCAATTTCAGTCTTTTGGACATAGGGATATCTGTAAGGCCTAATGTTTGGAGGAACAATTCCTGGAATAAAGTTAATAGCATGATCATGATCACGAATAGGTGGGAGGCCTTTGGGGGTCTCAAATACCTTGGAATTATTGTCCAAGACATTTTGGAGATCTAGAGAAATGGATGATTTCGATGTGGGAACCTCTAGTGAACATAATTGTGCAATTATGCCTTGTTGTTGTTTCTTTAGAAGCTTTTTCATTCCGTTAGAGTTGATTATCTTTCCCGGTTTCTCAGTGATACCCCTTAATTCAACTTCCTTTCCTTCTAAAGAGAATTTCATGAAAAGTTCTTGAAAATTAAAAGCTATTGTACCCAAGGATTCTAGCCATTTGACTCCTAGTACAACATCAGCACCACCCATTGGAATGGAAAACATTGGGCTATTCAATACATATTCTCCCATGGAGAGCTTGATATTATGGCACTTTCCTAACAAATTTATGGTTCCTCCACTTGCAACAATCACTTGGCACTCTAGTGTTGGATATAGGAAGCAATTAAATTCCTTGGCTATTTTACAATGGATAAAATTATGGGTACTTCCTGAATCAATCAACACTATTCCCTTTTTCTTCTTGATATACCCTTCTATATTGATAGTTTGAGGAGTGGTAATTCCAACCAATGCATTACAAGATATGGTTGGATTCATTTCATATTTTTCTAGGGTTTGTTCCTGGTGTATATCCTCTTCTTTTAACGTTTCTTGTTCCTTTTCTTCCTCCTCTTCACAATCGATGTAAAATAATTTCTTCTCAGCACACTTATGACCTTTAGTGTATTTGAAATCACAATTGTAACAAATCCCTTTTTCTCTTTTTTCTTCTAATTGTTGTTGTGTCAACCTTGTAGTTTTTGGATGGCTAGGAGTAGAAACACTTCCATCTTTATGATTGTGAGTGGTAGGCTTCATTGTTGCCATAATTTTTCTTTCCATTTTTCTTGCCAACCTGAATGCCTTCTCCAATGAATATGATTCCCAAAGGCGAACCTCATGTTGGATATTATCTTTTAAAGTCCCTATGAACACATCAATCATATGCTCCTTTGGAATATATTTAACCCTTATATTCAATTTTTGGAAGTCCTCAATGTGCTCCATCATTGAACCCTTTTGTTTGAGATTTATCAATTAGCTAAAAAAGTGTTGCTTTTTGTATCCTCATAATGTCTTATCATTTCATCCATAAAAATAGCCCAAGTGAAAATTTGTTTACAAGAGAAAAGTCATCAATACCATACAAATTGATTTGGCTCCAAAAATAAAGTTTCAATGCATACCTTTTTTGTGTTTTTCACATTATGGAGATCGAAAAATTGCTCCGTCTGTAGTATCCATGTTTCGGGATCCTTGCCATCAAACTTCCTCATATCGATATTTGGAACATGGCAGTGCTTTGATCCAACATTAGAGTCTATGAAATCATGATTATCATGTATTTTGTTCTCATCATGAGTTTCCTTTACTACCCTTTCACCTTTAGTAAGCATTTCTTGTAGAAAATTTGTCAAATTTGTCTTCAAATCTTCCATGCCTTTCTTTAAATCATCCACCTTAGCTTCCATGCCATCCATCCTAGCTTCCACACCATCCATCTTAGCTTCTACGCCATACATTTTAGCTTCTACGTATTTCTTTAAACCATCCATCTTAGCTTCTGTTACTTTTTGTGCAAGTGAAATTTGTTGCACTTGGTCTCATAATTTTGATATATCATGTTGCATTTCTTCCTCTTCTTCATGAGTCATGCTGAGCTTTCAGGTTGCTTACTAAGTGTTTCCACTTTCTTTCTTCGGGGCATCAATTACCAATAATAATGCTTCACTATGCCCTTTGAACTCCTTCAAACTAATTTTTCAAATCAAGCTTATGCAAAAAATTAAAAAAACTACAGACCTTTTTTCACTTTGTAGGAGCTCGATATTGAATTTGATGAATCTCTGTAATTGTAGATCTCCAAGGTCTGAAATTTCTTCCTGCAGTAACTCTCTGAGAAATATTTATAAGTCCATAAGTCTGATCAAGATTGGATTCTCCAATAAATCGTTATGCCAAATCTCCCACAATGACCTAAGTATATACTAGTTCAGTAGAGTGAACTTGTACGACATGTCGCGGGTCACTATTTTAACCTTAGGTTCTGAAAATGATACCCAAACAAACTACAGTCCGTCCTCTTTCTGTAACCTCTTATGAAAATTCAATTTGATGCTCAGAGCGAAAGTTATGACGATTTTCCCAAGCTCACCTGTTTGGAATGTAATTTTGGGGTCTGCAAAAACCCTAACTTCCGCAGATTATATATCCGAAAATATAGTGAGACAAGATCTGAAATTTGGGCCTGAAGTTCAGCGAGATTTCATCTCAAATAATTTTGTTTAGCTTCTAAAATGTCGTATAAAAAAATTTATAGTGAAAATACCACGATGACCTATTTGGAGCAGCAAAACCTTAGAATCCAAAGCTCTTATACCAAATGTTACGAAACTAGCTCACAAAAAGATAGAAAAGATAGATCAACGAGTTAGAAATAAGCCTCTTTGAGGGGGCAACCTCCTTTACATTACACAAATGGAAAATTCTTAGATGAGTCAAATGACAAAACCTCCTTTCTATATATAGGAGTCTAAGGAGTCATAATATAACCAAAACCGACCTAACAATAATAATATAAAGGCACAAAAATAATAATAGTGGGATTCTATGGGGCGCAATAATAACAATATGGGGACAATAGGGGCACAACAATAACAATAACGGATACAACGACAATAGTAATGGGGGAATCACTAGTATTATAGGGACCTAATAGTTACCAACTATCAAGGGGTAGTCAATATATTAGTATCATAAACCCAGAGACAATGAGAATGAGGATTAAAATGACTAGCCATGATTTTCCACCTAAGGGGATCTAGGATACCAACTAGCCAACACTTATACATAAACCATCCCATTATGGCCAATAAAATACAAATATATGATTATCTAACACACTTTAGGCTTAAATTAGTGTTTCCAACCCAACAAAAAGATGTAGGGTACATTGTAGAGCATTTGAGGTGTAAAAAGACCAACAAAAAAAGCATTATATTTATAGTGATTTGTCCTTTGGATGTGAATTTTGACTTATTTTATTTGAATATTTTATAATCCCATACATTCTCATCCTCATGAATGGTTTAGTTTATCCTCCCTTTTTTTTAAATAACATAATTTAATCAAAATGTAATGGTTTAAAGATTAAACTAATGGATTGTTCTCTTTTGAACAATAATCTTATATTATTTTCTTTCCTTATTATAATTTGATTATAATAGAAAAATTGATGAAATATATCAGATTGAATTTTTTAATAAACCAGTATACATCCATCTTAACTTCAAATCTATCAAGTGTCAAGATCAATCAAATCTCTCAAGATGAAAACCTCTTTTTCAATGCAAAACTTGAGGAAATTTTTGCACCTTGAGACATTTGATTCCTCTCAGCTCTTGGTAGATTTGGAATTAAGATGGATCTATAATGGTTTCAAGGAAAACACTAATAAAATGTTTGAACAATTATTTTCATTCGTTTATATTATATATACATAGTTGACATTAAATATTTTATTTATGATTCACTCTCTTCGAATTAAAATGTTAGGATATGCCCCCTCATATTTAGGAGTAGAAAACATATATCCATAGTGCTCTCTCTCTCTCTCTCTCTCTCTCTCTCTCTCTCTCTCTCTTCTCTCTCTCTCTATTTATATATATATATATATATATATATATATATATATATATATATATATATATATATATGTATGTATGTATGTATGTATGTATGTATGTATGTATGTATTTTTATATAAATATTTTATAAAAAGTTACATGTCAAATCTATATTAAACATTAAAGGAATTACAGATATTCATCATACCTTAATTAGATAGAACTTATTAATGGAATAATAACTTTCTCTCTATATATATGTGTGTATTTGATGTTAAAATATTTTAATGGAGATGTGTTATGTTGAAAAGGGGGAGGCAAAAAAAATATAATCATGAATACAATATAGAAGAAATCACACAACACAAACAACACCAAGAAATGCCCTAGTAAAACCCAAACTTATGGGAAAATCCAAACTAACATAATTCCATTAGTCCCTTGGCCAAAACCAATTCAAGCCCATGGTTGGGGAGCCCAAACTTGCTCAACCCTTGGCCCCTTACACAATCATGAACACAATATAGAATTAATCACACAACACGACCAAAAATAAGAAATACCCTAGGAAAACCCCAACTTTGGGGGAAAACCTAGCTAATAGAATTACAATAATCCTTGGCCAAAACCCTAACCAATTCGGTTGTGGAGCCCACACTTACTTAACCCTTGGCCCCTTACAACTCATGACTAGGGAGTCCGCACTTACTCAACCCTTGGATTCTTACAACTCACGATCGGGGAGCCCATACTTTCTTAACCCTTGGCCCCTTACAATGGTTAGGGATATCAAAATTGCTTAAAACTTGTACCCTTATAATGGAGACTAATAAACCTATTCGTAGGATTATTTTCAACCAAATATAATTGGAATAATACCATGGGCCATAAATCTATGTACCCAAAACCACTAGTTGTAGACTATCATTCTCGAGTCAAGTTTGATCCTAACACTCCCCCCTCTTAAACCTGACTAGGAAATTTCTATGGATCTAATCCCCCTAAAGATTTGAGTACTCAAGATAATCTTTCATGCTCCCTATAATTTCTCAAATTTTGGGTAACGCGTGCCTAACAAGTCTTACAGTAATATGCCCAATTACATCATCTTCATTATAATTAATAGTTTTCTTAGTTATTGTTAGGACTTCATTTCTTCTTACACCCTCGCCTTGCCTTTCTCCATGCATTTCACATCTAACATTGATGTCTCTATAAACATAACCCATCTACCACATTACATGGGCCATCAACCTTTGTAACTAACAGTTCTCTAGGAATTCTCTTCATATACATGGTTCATCAATCTATTTAATTCACACAAATGGATTTTAATACCTCGTAAATACGGTTGGATTGTGGACTCCAAGCCACCCTATTTTAAGACATGGTATTGTTATTTACTTCACTAAATATAATTATTAGATTACCTTTGCACCTATACAACCTTAATTTCTACAACCCATCTAGGCTCTCATGCACCAACTCAGACGAACCAATTGTCTTCAACTTTGGCTTAGGGATTGAGGTACACCCAGATAGCTTGAGAATCCACAACAAAATATATTCTCCAGTGTTTCACCTCTCATGAACTCTATGGGACATAAACCTAGCTAAATGGAAATATCACAGCTTGGACACACCAAGTAGTCCATGTCCTTGTTGCAACCATTTCACTAGTTATTGTTTTCCTCAATTAGCCACATTAAATATTTCACCTACTAAAGCCATTACACACAAAATCCTTCTCATGTGATCTTCCTATGAAACTTTAATATTTTTTTCCAACATGAGTGGCACATTGCCAAGCCACTTTATGTACTTCCTTCAAATTTTATCATTGTAGGCACTTCTCGGCCTTTGTCCTTTTCTTGTCATTTTTATTTTTCCTTATTTTTGGCTTTTTTCACTATGGACATATTTCCACCACTTGAGTTCCACTACTACCATTGCTCTAATTTGCAACCCCTTCCATTCTACTTTCCACCATTGGCTTCTTCTCTACTACCACTCAGCCATGGGATTTTTCTTTGGCCCTAGTCTCTCCCTCATTGTGCAATCCTTGGATTTTACCGCACCTTCGTTTCACATTCAAAATTTGTAAACCCTCAGATACCTACAAAAAATCATCTCAATTTGAGTAAGATTTGTGCTTTATGTTTTCCTCTTATCCTTCAAGAGCTTCCCTTCTTTAGATTCCACATGACTTCTATTTACATACTGCACACTGCGCTGCCGCATCCTTGACACTGACCTTCACTTCATACAATATTTTCATCAATTCTCTTAAATATATATTCACACTAGATATGAACAAATGTTTATTTATTTGGATTTTTCACATGCAAATCTAGCCCTAATCATTGTCAGATTAGTTATCAAACTAGATCATATCTAAAAAAAATCTACAACTTTTCTTTCTACATACTCTCTCTCACACAAATATGTTTTTCTTACAACAAAATTTGATCAATTATGTGGTTTGGGATCTTTCCATTGTAGTTAATCCAACCCATGGCTCAATCTACTACAAGTAACAAGAATCACACACCTAGGTAACAACACTTTCAACACAAGCTTCAATACCACTATTGTGTTTAAAAAGAAAAAGCGAAATAAACATAATCATGAACACAATATTAGAAGCAATCACACAACATGAACAACACCAAGAAATACCCTTCGAAAACCCCAACATTATGGAAAAAGCCAACATATGAAATTCCATATGTCCTTGGTCAAAACCCTAGCTCAATTAGTTGGGGAGCCCACATTTGCTCAACCTTTGACCCCTTACAACTCATTTCCATGGTGCACACACTTGCTTGACCCTTGGCCACTTACAACTCATGGTCAGGGATCCCTATCTTGCTCATCCCTTGGCCCCTTACATGTTATGTAACCATCTCAAAGAAAAGAATAAAAGATAGATCAACGACTTAGAATTTTTTCCTCTTAAAGGGGGAAACCTCATGTACATTACATAAATGAATAATTCTTGGGTGATACAAATGATAATACCACCTTGGTATATATAGAAGTCTAATGGGCCACAATATAATCAGAGCCTACATAAAAATAACAATGTAAGGGTGCAACAATAACAATAGTGGGGTTCTATGGGGCACAACAATAACAACATGGGGGATACATAGGCACACCAATAACAATAGGGGACTACACTAATAATAACAATAAGGGTAATATACTAGTATTATAGGGACCTAACATGTCACTCTCCTTCAAAAAAGAGTTGTCCTCAACACTTGAGTAGTTTGGATGCCTCTGTATAAAATTATCATCCTCCCATGTTGAATATTCAACGATTAAGTTCTTCGACTTAATGAGATACTCTAAAATTAATTGATTTTGTAGCTATTGATTTCCTGTTTTGTGAATTTTTTAGGCTCAAATATGATTTTTCCTTCTTTGTCAAGTGTTGGCAACACTGTTTGAATTGAGAGCTTGTCACTGATAGCCTTCTTTAAACATGAAACATGGAAAATTAGGTGTACTCAGGAATATGTAGGTAGATACAATTTGTATGCCATAGTACCAATATTTTGCAACACCTTGTAAGGACCATATTATGTGGGTGATAATTTATTATCCTTCTTAGATTGCTTGAGGGAGAACTTTTTATATGGTTGTAGCAATAAGAATAATCAGTCATCTACATCAAAACTTCTTTCACTGTGATGTTGATATTTTTGTTGTTTCATTTGATGTTGCACCCGAGTGAGGTTATCCTTTAATAGTTGGAGAGCTTGTTGTTGATGCTTGATGTGGTCTTCCACTACTTTGACCTTAGAATTTTAACTTAAAGATGATGTGATGGATGGTGGATGATATCCATAAAGTGCCATAAATGGGGTCATTTTTGTTGTAGTATGGAAGGAATTTTTATACCACCATTCAGCTAGAGGTAACCACTTGACCCATTGTGTTTTTTTATCATATATAAAGTGACAAAGATATCCTTCCAAACATTTGTTCACTATCTCAGTTTGCCATCAAATTGAGGATGATAAGATGCATTATGAGCTAATTGAGTAACAAGACAAGAAAATAATTTCATCCAAAAACTTCCAATGAAAATGGGATCTTTCTCACTTAAAATAAGATTTGGGTTTCCATGTAGCTTTTGAATTGTTTCCATAAATGCAGTAGCAATTTTACTGGCTTTAAAAGGATGAGATAATGCACAAAAGTGTGCATACTTTTGTGAATACTTGATAAGTCTATCAACTACCACCATGATGAAACTCTTTCCTTCATACTTGGGTAAACATATGATAAAATACATTGCGACCTCCTCCCAAGGCTGACTTGGAATATCTAGGGGTTGTAATAGACTTGGGGTCTTAATTGTCTCAACTTTATTTGGTTGGCAAACCAAACATTCTGCCAAAAAATTTTGAATATCATATTAAGGCCATCCCAAAAAAAATCCTTGTTGGCACTATGGTAAGTTTCTAAAAATCTTGAGTGCCCACCTAAGGGGGAGGTGTACAATTCCAAAAGAATGTTTTGCTTGAGTTGGAAATTCTTACAAATATATAAGTGATATTTGTACCATAATGAATCATTTTTCCAGCTAAATGTATCCAATGTATTGGGATCTTGCTACAAATTTTGAATGAGTGTCCATACCTCTTCATGATTCTTCCATTCATCCCTTACTTCGGTTATCCAATTAGGTTGAATAATATAAATAGCACAAAGCAATGCTTCCACATCCTCATCCTTTCTTGATAGTGCATCTACACCAACATTTTGCTTCCCTTTTTTGTAGATTTCAAAGTCATAACCCAACATATTTGTGACCCATTTTTGCTTCTCTTATGAATATAATCTTTGTTCCAAAAATTGTTTAAGACTATCAGGATACATTTTTATATTGAAGTGTATTCCCATTAGGTAAGGCCTATATTTCTTTAGTGCATGTAGTATTGCCAACATTTCCTTCTCATAAATAGGTTTGTGTAAATACTTTCCTTTGATTTGACAACTTTCAAAAGTAATGGGTCTTCCTTCTTGCATTAAAACAACACCAATTCCTTTTCCTGAGGCATCACATTCCACAATAAAGGTTTTTGTGAACCCAGGTGTAACTAAGACCGGTGCTTGGCACATTTCCTCTTTAAGATTTTTAAAACCCTTAGTTACTTCTGGAGTACAAGAAAATGCATCTTTCTTTTGTAATATTGTTAGAGGTTTTTTTATTCTCCTATAACTCTTAACAAACTTGTGATAATACCTTGTCAACCTAATAAATCCTCAAAGATGCTTCATGGTTGTGGGGATTTTCCATTCCTTAATGGATTTAATTTTGTTAGGGTCTACCTTAACACCCTCATGAGATACAATATGACCCAAATATTCCACCTCCTGTACTCCAAAGAAACATTTGGAGTTTTTTCCTATAATTGTTTCTCCTCCAATAGTTTGAGAACCCTATCAACATGTTGAACATGATCCTTCCAAGACTAGTTGTAGATTAGTATATCATCAAAAAATACTAACACAAATTTTCTAAGGAATGGTTTGAAAATGGAATTCATCAAACCTTGAAATGTCGAAGGTGCATTAGTAAGGCCAAAAGGTATGACCAAAAAGTCATAATGACCCTCATGAGTTATGAATGTTGTTTTTGGAATGTCTTTAGTCTTCATTCTAATTTGTTTATATCCTTAACGAAGATCCAGGTTTGTGAAGTAACTTTCTCCCTGTAATTCATCCAACAATTCAACAATGAAAAGAATGGGAAATTTATCTTTAATAGTGAGCTTGTTGAGCTCCCTATAATCTAGACACATACGCCATGATCCATCCTTCTTGTGCACCAATACTATTGGAGCAGGGAAAGAACTTTGACTAGTTTGAATTGTACCATCCTCTAACATTTATGCAACCATACATTCATTTCACTCTTTTGGGCATAGGGATATCTATAAGGTCTGATGTTTGGAGGAACACTTCCTGGAATAAAATGAATAGAATGATTATGATCTCAAATAGGTGGGAGGCATTTGGGAGTCTCAAATACCTTGGAATGATTGTACAAGACTTTTTGGATATCTAGAGAAATACATGATTTTGATATTTGAACCTCTAGTGATCATAATTGTGCAATTTTGCCCCATTTTTCTTTCTTCAGAATATTTTTCATGCCATTAGATCTGATTATCTTTCCCAATTTCCTTATGATTCCCCTTAGTTCAAATTCCTTTCCTTCCCAAAATAATTTCAAGAAAAGTTCTTGAAAATTAAAAGCTATCGTCCCCAAATATTATAACCATTGGACTCTTAGTACAACATTAGAACCACCCATTGGAATGGAAAGTATTGGACTATTCAATACATATTCCCCATGGTTATCTTGATATTATGGCACTTTCTAGAGAAATTTATAGTTCCTCCATTTTTAGCCATCACTTGACACTCTGGTGTTGCATATAGGAAGCAATTAAATTCCTTTGCTATCTTACAATGAATCAAATTATGAATATTGTCTGAACCATTATGCACTATTACCCTTTCCTTCTTCATATATCCTTCTATCTTGAGAGTTTGAGGAGCGGTAATTCCTTCCAATGCATTGCAAGATATGGCCAGATTCATTTCTTCTTTCTCTAGGGTTGGTTCCTAATGTATATCCTCCTATTTTGATGTTTCTTGTTCCTTTTCTTCCTCCTCTTCAAAATCTATGTAAAATAATTTCTTCTCAACACACTTATTACCTTTAGTGTATTTTCTGTCACAACTATAAAATATCACCTTTTCTATTTTTGCATCCAATTGTTGAGGTG
The DNA here is from genome assembly GCA_000404065.3 of Pinus taeda. Taxonomy (NCBI): domain Eukaryota; kingdom Viridiplantae; phylum Streptophyta; class Pinopsida; order Pinales; family Pinaceae; genus Pinus; species Pinus taeda. Next base: position 81,325 of record APFE030970373.1, read on the forward strand.
TCAACCTTGCAGGTTGTGGAAGGCTAGGAGCAGCAATAGTTGTGTATTTATAGCTATGAGTGGTAGACTTGTTGCCATAATTTTTCTTTCAACTTTTCTTGCCACCCTGAATACCTTCTCCAATGAAATAGGTTCCCATAGGCAAACCTCATGTTGGATTTTATCCTTTAAAGTCCTTATGAAGGCATCAATCCTATGCTCCTCTAGAATATTACTTACCCTGGTATTCAATTTTTTGAAGTCCTCAATGTGTTCCACCATTGAACCCTTTTGTTTGAGACTTATCAAATGGCTAAAGAAGGCATTTCTCATTGTATCCTCATAGTGTGCTCTCATTTCCTCCATAAAAATTGACCAAGTGACAAGTGGTTTACGAGAACAAAGCCATCGATACCATACAAACTGATTGGGTTCTAAATATAAAGATGCAATGCATACCTTTTGTGTGTGCTGCACATCATGGATATCAAAATATTGGTCCATCTGTAGTATCCATGTTATCAGATCCTTAGCATCAAACTTCCTTATATCAATCTTTGAAATGTGGTGGGTATTGAACCCAACATTGTAGTCTCTAAAATCATAATTCACATTCCTTTTGTCCTCTTCATGATTTTCATGGATTACCTTGTCACCACCGGGAAGCCTTTCTTGCAGCAACCATGTCAACCCTTCTAATTTGACATTCATCGCGTCCATGTCTACTTTAAAAACTCTCATGCCTTCTTTTAAACCATCCTTCAAATCTTCCATGTCCCTTTTTATTTTTACTTCTAAACCATATATCTTAACATTCATCATCGCTTCCAATTTATTTTTGGTTACTCTTTGCTAGAGAAAAATTTGTTGCACTTGGTCTCGTAATTTTCATATATCATGTTGTGTTTCTTCCTCTTCTTCATGCGTCATAGTAGATATTTCTGGTTTCTTACTAGGTGTATCAATTTCTTTGTTTTGAGGCATTTCAGAATCAAACAATGATATTTATGCTTCACTATTCCCTTTAAATCACTTCAAACTGATCTTTCAAACAAAAGTTATTCAATTTTTTCAAAAATACACACATTTTTCTTGATTTTTGGGAGATCAATATTGAAATTGTTGTATCTTTGTAATTTAATATCTCCAAGGTCTAAATTTTTTTCCTATGGTAAACCTTTAAGTCTTCTTTCCAATTCCACAAGTCTAACCAATATTGGATTCTTCAAGAAAACATTTATTCCCAATCTCCCACGATGGCTTGATTATAGACTAGTTTAGTAGAGAGAACTTATACGAAGTTCCACTTGTCACTATTTCAGCCTTTGGCCCTGAAAATGATACACAAAAAACTAAAATTTGTGCAATTTTAGTCACCTTTTACTAAATTTAAATTCAATGCTTGAAGAGAAAGTTGTGACAATTTTCCTTAGGTCATCTTTTGAGATGGAATATGGATCATGCAAAAACCCTAACTTCCTTGGATCACATATCTAAAAATATGGAAAAGAAAGGTCTGAAATTCGTACATAAAGTTCACTAATATTTCAACTCCTAGTGGTTGTAATTCCATCTTATGAAGCTTTGTAGAAAAAAGTTATAGTGAAAATTCCAAGATGACCTGTTTGAAGAAGTGAAACCCTAGAACCCAAAGCCTCTGATACCAAATGTTATGCAACCATCTCAAAGAAAAGAAGAAAATATAGATCATCGACTTAAAAATTGTCCTCTTTGAGGGGGGAACCTCATTTACATTACATAAATGAACAATTCTTGGATGATACAAATGATAAGACCTCCTTGGTATATATAGGAGTCTAAGGGGTCATAATATAGTCAAAGCCTACATAGAAATAATAATGTAAGAGCACAAAAATAACAATAGTGGACTTTTATGCGGTGCAACAATAACGACATGGGGGTACGTATGCACAAAAATAACAATAGGTGGCTACAGTAACAATAAAAATAAGAGGAATACACTAATATTATAGGGACCTAAGATTACAACTCATGATCAGGGAGCCCACACTTTCTCAACCCTTTTCCCCTTACAATGGGGACTAATAATCCTATTTATATGCTTCTTTTCAACCAAATAATTTTGGCATAATAACATGGGCCAAAAAACTATGTTCTTGAAAACACTACTTGTAGACTATCATTCTCGAGTCCAAGTTAATCCTAACAAGATGTATATTGAAATATTTGATTTATGATCCACATCAATTTTTTGTTAATAATATATTTTGTTTTAAATAGTACATGTTAATTTAACATAGAATGAATTAAACATTATATAATATCAATAATATTATTTTAACATGCCATCTTTCAAATTCATAATAAGTGGTGAAGAAATTACATATCTCCCTTATACTAAAGAGAATTTTTTTTTTTTTCTACTTTCAATTACTTTATGCTTCTATATAAAATTCATGTAATATGTTTTCTCTCATTTTTCTTGTACCACGGGTACAATAACTTCCATAGTTGTCATTGCCAAAAATTCCCTACAAGTAAATGACCCAAAAAATTGACGAATTTTCGAACAAACGAGTGTTGGAAACTTGAATATATTGAGAGGGGGGTGAATTAGTCTAGTGCATTCATGGACATAAATTTATCAGCTTTTAGTTTTTTTTTTCAATTGTTATCTGAACTAGTAAATGACCAACAATCCATCATATGAGCAATAGATTTAACACATAAAGATCATTTAACTTGTAAACCATAACATAAAAATCAGCACACAAAATCAACACATGTGGACAACAGATATAAGTGGAAACCCATAAAGGGAGAAAACCAAAAAAAAATTGTTTTTTTGATGCAAAGGAAAGCTGACATTTCCTCTATTCCATCAAATTTTTGAGGCTTCAACCTCTCTTCTATTTTTCATGCTAAAACTTGTTGGAAAGCTCCTACTCCCTCTTACGTTAATTTTTTGCAAGCAAAAACCTACAAGAGGCTCTTACCTCAACCTACAGGAAGCTCCAACATGTTATTTTTTAGGCTACAACCTTAAAGGATACTACAATCCCCTAACACATAAAAGAAACAATGTTATGGTTTACCTAGTCTTTAGTTTTGTATACCTCCATCTTTGTCTTTGCCTCTTCTCCTCCTCAAATATTCTCTCCTACCTATGTTTATTTGTGCTAGAAGAATAAGGTTTCACAACAACCTAATAAACTCTCCCACACACTCTCTTACATTTTAGCCTTCCAAAATCACATATTTTATAAAGTAAATTTTTTTGTTGTTAGTATTCCACACAAGAATATGAAGTGAACAATATTGCCTCTTTGCATTCCAAGGTTGTCTCTTTGTTTCCAAACTCTTTCAACTTTTGAATATTAAAAACACATAAGATAAATTTTGAAATATTCAATTAGAATGCATTAATGTAAGCCATATTTAATGATTACAATATTCAAACCCCAAAGTTTTATTAATATATACAACAGAACATGGACGTTGGTTACCCACTACAAATCTGGGATGCAGGCGCCAGTACTGGACTATCAATTTGTGTGGAGGACACTAGTAGCTTGATTCAAATCTATATATATCCCCTAAACTAAGGCATTGTGTCTAAATCTAGCACCCTATGGCACAAGTGTTGCAAGGGAGATAAATAGCCTCCTAGAGATAGCCTCTGGGTTGATTGTAGACTAGTGCCTAAGACATCTTAAATATAAGAGTGGTTGTAAGGTTATATGTGAGGGATTGCAGCACTCCAATTGTCATGTAATAAAAATATAATAAGGGGGCTTGGTTCATTCCCCCAAAGGTGTAAACTATGTATTTCAGGTATTCCTTCACACACACAGTTCCCAGAAGTATCACATAGAACAACAGAGGTCGATGACTTCAAAGGTGATTACGGCCTAATTGGCTTTGTTGAGTAAATGATAGAGGATGAAGAGGAGGAGTAACTCATCATATGGACCTTGCAGCATAAAGAATTCCATGCATAACACATAAACCTTGTAGCTTTAAGAATTCCTATACTTATCTGAGTCAGAAAGAGATATAATGAGAGGAAGAGAGGTTGTGTGTTATGGTTCATGAAGAGAAACTGTTAAACATATAATTTCAATAATCCGTATAGGTGCTAGCATTAACAATGTTGATGAATTTGTGAGGAGCTTATAGGCACATGGATAACATATTGATACCAACGAATCTGTGAAGAGATCTTGTAATATTTCTAACAACGGTAGTTTATCATGAATGCAGAGAAGAATATGAAGATAATGGAATTAATAGAAGGATAACATACTGTAATACTTAGAAGGGGGAATCACCACCATTTCCTTGCTATTTCTAAAAGATCTTCTTGTGTGAAGTAGCATGGTCTGAAATACAAGTCATGCACTTATATATTTATGGGCCAAAAATGGTATCACAGAGTCCAAATCTTGCGAGTGAGAAATTTTGGAACCTCTGTTATAGATTTCATCCCCCTATTTATAAGAAGAGGGGGAGATCTTTGATTTACAATCAAAATATTTGAGCTCGAGCCCTAGTTGTCATTCTAGACTAGTTGTCTCAGCTCTGCTACCACCTACCTAAATATTACAATAGGGATTGAATCCCTTTCTTAGAAAAAATGTAGAAATGAATGCACAAAGAAAGAAAATCAAGAGAGGAAAGAGGAGGTGTCCCATTGTTGCTTTAGTGGAGGCCTTGGATAGAGCCACGTCCTCTTTTTCATTAGGCTTGTTTTCAGCTGCTTGAGGCGGTTCACTACTGCTCGGCCAATTTTTGTCAATTATGCCTTAATTGCCTGAGTGACTTGTTCAGTAGAATATGGAGTGGAGTGGGAAAGGTGTGTGTCTAAGCAATCCTTTTCAGCAATTTAAACCTTGCTTTACCCTTTTAATTTGGGTGTTCCAACGATCTAGGCATGAGGTCCATATAGACCACGGTGTAATACTCTATCGCATCTGGGGGGAGTGCCTGCATATGACAATCACCTACAAGAGGAGAAGGCCCCTTACCCTTTTCTTTGGAGCGGGTCAATATTCTGGATGCTAGGTCCTTGTAGACCTTGCCATAATACTTTATTGTGCTCAAAAGGGAAGTCCTGCACCAATGTATTAAGCTTTTTCCCCTTATTAATTATGATCGTTGGTTCGCGGGGTGACATCATCACTACCATGTGTCACCCTATGAGTGGTGACATGTGGCACCTGGAAATGGACCCATGTCACCCGTGAAAACACTAAAACCAGGTGACACGTGTCCCCTACCATGTCATCAACCATACTACCACATCACTAATGACGTCAGCTACCTTGTCAGCTCAGAGGACCAATCAGAGGCTGACATGTAGCCCCTTGGAAGAGAGAGAGAAGGACTTGCGTGACCTTGTTTTGTAAGCCTTTCCTATGCTAAATTTTTCAACCCTCTACCAACGATACTACACTATATCACAATATCAGCCCTTGCATGGTCTATCAAGTTTGAAACTCCGCTGATATGTCTATCTTGTGGGATGCGGGATCACTAGGATGCAGGAACCCACCACATAGAGGTGAGAGAAAGGGGAGGCTCGACCCTTGTTTTTTTATCCATTTCCTTTGTATTTTGTTTTCTTGATCCCCAAGTGATGCACCACTTTATCACATGATCAGTGGTTTGCAAGTCTTTTGAAATGTGAACCGTGCTGATCCACCGATTGCAGATATCACAGGACTCCAGGACTGCAATATTAGCCTTCAGTGTTGGGAACCGCCGATAATCTTTAAGTGTGAGCCCTGGGACTTTGCCAATAACCAATCTAAGATATCTGATGTGCCTATACCTGTTGGTTGCCGATACGCAATATCGGTGATTAGAGGATCATTGTTTTTCATGTTCCTTGCCTGTCAAAAAGCCTAATTTGTGATTATGATAAGCCTCCCAAGTCCTGATTGCGATTTACCTTGACACTTAGTCATTTTCTTGGTTTGTTGGGATTTTCCAAGGTAGACTTCAAAATGCCTTAACTTCTACTCCAGGAGTTCATTTTTGGAACTCCATATACCATTGGAAATATCTTTCTAAGCACTACGTGGAACTCCATATACCATTGGAAATATCTTTCTAAGCACTACGCACTATAGCTTCTGTGGCTCAAAAATTGGCATCAACTTCACTATTGCTTGGCACTTGAGGAAACTGATAACTTATGAAGCAGTGAGTGACAACATTGGCTCCTACTCGAGATAGTGCCTTGCTGGCAAGGTGTTGAGAACCTATAGACCATTATCCTTCACCACTGAGCATGGAGTTAGTAATAAATGAATCAATAAAATCTCCATGGGACTTTCCTCCTCAATCTAAAATGAAAAAATAAAAACCTCTAACAACTGGAAAGTAAATGCTCAGCTAGTGAGCTTATTTATATACACTCCTACCAAAGTACATGGCTCAATTCACCTAAGTGAGATCAACCGTCCAATAGAGCCAGGCCAGCATTAGAGTACTAGGCCTTATGCCTTCACATTGCTGAAAAACAAAAATTAAAATGAGCATGCACAATGAAAATTTTCAAACAAGGAACCTAAGACATGCTCTTGAAATGACCTCTGGTGCTAACTTAAGAATAGGCTCATATACTCAACCACAGGGTCATGGAATAGACAAGGAATGTTTGTTCCAACCTCTTCTTTACATACAATCTATTGCCTGATGTCTTTTTGGTTATGGAAGCTATAGACACCCTTCATCCCGTCAACTTTAGTCTTTCCAAGAAAAACTGACTACTTCTCTTTAACTACACATTTTTCAATGGGACTGTTGTCTTGGAAATCTACAATAGACTCTTCACTATCAGAACTATAAGACTCATAAATTGGAGGATCTATTAAGAAGTCTTGGTAGAAATCTTTCTATAGCAGCTCATCTTTGGTCTCTTCTTGAGAAACTTGTTGTTGGGAGCTTTCTCCCCATTGACTGGTAAACAACTCCTTCCATACTTTCATGACCATTTCCTCCTCCTCAAAATCACAAATTGGAGGAGGGTCTTGGTCTTGTTCCCCATGTTAAGTGTGTGTGTTGTGAAATCGAGCCTCTTTGCTGACCTCCTAATCAACCTCCTCTTCTTACGCATTTGGTGATGCTTCCTAATGGGAGTATATGTTTTCTCAGAGAGGAGCTCCACAAACATCTTCAAAAAATTCATCAACCTTAGGACTTTTTTCATCATTACAAAATTTACAACAATCTTCACACATAACATTTGTTAAATAAAATGTCTTGTAATATTGATGGAATTTTGTATGGAAACATTTCAAGGAAGATATATTGACCTGAGGTAGTGTTTTAAACCAAACCCTAACTTCCCCCTCTAAAGATAATTTGAACAACCTCATTAGTACATCTTCAAGAAGAATACCTTATTTCTCCAAGCATTCATGAAAGTCTTTGAGGTGCTAGTCAGGGCTTCTCTATGATTTGAGACTGGATTTAGGAAAATAGTTATCCCACTCATGAAATGAAGGAACATGGTTAGGATAACAAGCAATGGAAGAGAAATCTAGTTGGGCAAATTGGTTGGCCCTAATTGAAGGAAGGTCCATCTTGAAAACCTCCCTATGTGATTGATTTCAGTTTCGAAAGCAGGGAGAGTTTTCAATTTTTGTAGCATCAAAGTGACTAGGGGCTGCTTAAAAGTTGGGATGATCAAAATAGAGATATGGACAATGGAGTCACCAAGGTGAGAGATCTTCAACCCACAATTTTCTAGCTCACCTAATAGGAGAAATTTAAAACTTTTTCATACACAAGGAAAAATATTCTAATCTATTCCTCGGCAATGGTGCCAGAAAGATGTTGTGGCTAAATCTAGCACCCTGTGGCACAAATGTCTCAGGGGAGATAGAAAGCCTCTTAGAGACAGCCTTTGGATTGATTGTAGACTAGTGCCTATGACACCTTAAATAGAGGAGTGCTTGTAAGGTTATATGTGAGGGGTTGCAGCACTCCAATTGTCACGTAATGAAAATATAATAAGGGGGCTTGGTTCATTCCTCCAAAGGTATAAGCTATGTATTTTAGGTATTCCCTCACAAACACAGTTCCTAGAAGTATCACATAGAATAGTGGAGACCAATTACTTCACAGATGATTATAGCCTAATAGGTTTTGTTTAGTAAATGATAGAGGAGGAGGAGGACGAGTAACACATCACATGGATCTTGTGGTATCAAGAATTTCATGCATAACACATAGGGCTTGCATCTTTAAGAATTCATATACTTATCTGAGTCAGAAAGAGATATAATGAGAGGAAGAGAGGTTGTGTGTTATGATTCATGAAGAGCAATTGTTAAAGATATAATTTCAATAATCCATATAGGCACTAGCATTAACAATGTCGATGCAAATGAATTTGTGAGGAAGTTATAGGCACAAGCATAACATATTGATACCAACAAATCTGTGAGGTTGTCTTGAAATATTTCTAACAGTGGTAATTTATCATGAATGCATAGAATAATATGAACATATAGAATAATATGAACATAATGGAATTAATAGGAGGGTAACATACTGTAATACTTAGAAGGGGGAATCACTACCATTTCTTTGCTATGTCTAAAAGATCTGTTTGTGTGAAGTAACACGGTTTGAAATACAATTCATGCACTTACAGATTTATGAGCCAAAAATGGTATCACAGAGCCAAGCCCTCATGGGTGAGAAATTCTAGAACCTCTGTTATAGATTTCATCCCCCTGTTTATAAGAAGAGGTGGAGAGCTTTCAGTTACAATCAAAATACCTAAGCTCGAGCCCCGACTGTCATGCTAGACTAGTTGTCTCGGCTATGTAAAGCTCTCACACCACCTACCTAAAGATTACAACAGGGATCAAATCCATTTCTTGGAAAAAATGCATAAATAAATGCACAGAGAGAGAAAATCGAGAGAGGAAAGAGGAGGTGTCTGATTGTTGATTCAGTGGACACCTTGGATAGAGCCACGTCCCTAGTATCATCAAGCTTCCTTTCGACTGCTTCAGGCAGTTCACTGCTGCTTGGTCAGTTTCTGTCAATTCTTCCTTAATTGTCTGAGTGACCTATTCGGTGGAATAGGGAGTGAAGTGGGAAAGGCGTGTGTCCAAGCAGTCCTTTTATGTGTAGAGGGAATGAAGCACCATGGTGTGCCATTAAGTATTCCTGGGTTCCCCCCATATTTCTCTGTAGTTGCACCATCCTCCATTAAAGTCCTTAGCTCTTGACCCATCCACCCATTTAAATCTCTGTGAAAATGGTCTTTGCACAACATGGTTGTGGGCCTTTAACATTAAAAATAGACGAACATGCTGGAATTTTTAATTTCCCCTTTGGCCCCCTTTATTATATGCCCTTGTTTGACATTCCTCAATATAACTAAGGGTGGGGACCAAGGGTTTAGTCTTTTGGGTGCCAAGGCTTTGAGCAGTCATGCGGGGGGGCCTTTTCCTTTATAGTTTGAATTTGCCTCTTACATCACATTAGTCGATCTTACAATCATGAAAACTTTATGAAATGTGGCTTGTGAAATATTGCATCTAGGACCTTTTCCTTTGTTAACGAAAATCCCATGTATCGGTGCTTTAAACCTTTCTTTACCCTTTTTCTTGGGGTGGAGTGATGGTACGGACATGAGGTCCATATAGACCACGGTGTAATACTCTATAGCATATGGGGGGGAGTGCCCACATATCGTAATTGCCTACTGGAGGAGAAGGCCCCTTACCCTTTTCTTTGGTGTGGGTCATGTTGGAAATACTAAGAGGGCGGGGTGAATCAGTATTCCTTTCAATTAGTATTATTATTAATCTTTTAGAGCATTAGTTAATCTTCAATCATTATCAATGTTTGTACAATGATAGTAGTAAATAAAAGGAGCAAAAATGCACACAATTTTAAGGTGGAAACCCCTTCTGGGACAAAAACCACCTGAATGTTTTTCTAATAATTCCTTAATATTCAACTCCAATTGAAACAATCTCCAACTTCCTAGAATCTAGAAAATGATTCTTCTCTAGCTCCCACTAGATGGATGCTCCAATGCTCAAGATTCTTCGGTAGACAACTAAACAGATGCCCCATCACCCAATGAGCTATAATTCACCCTAGCACCACCCTACCACCTTGACGTTTTCATAGGCTTGAACCTGTTGGTGACTCCATGCACCATCCTAGCACCACCCTACCACCCTATAGAAGAATAAAGGAAGAATGGACTCTTGTACTAGGGAAAATGGTCCACTTTACAATGATATAGAATGATGCAGAAGAAGAAGACACACTAGACCGTAACCCCAACTATGACACAACCACTTGATGATGATCCTAGACCTCCCAACACTACCTCTTCAACTCTTGGCAGATAGACACTTGTACAACTTTTACAATGATCCTTTTACAATGACTCTACACAATGATTGTGTACAATGATACTTTTACAATGATTGTATGCAGTGCTGCCCACTTAAAGACTTCATGTGGTGAACTTATTGTTGTTGTTCTGCACCTTGATTGTTTCTCTTGTCATGCTACCCTTTCTCACTCTTCAGAACATTAGGTTATGAATTGATTCTTCTCTTGATGAATATATAATACCTGCAAAAAGTCTTCAAGGAAATACCCATGACATGATAATAACAAAACTTACCTCATCCTGTAGAGCATATGTCAGTACTAAATAAAAAAAACAAATTAGAATACAAAGAACCTAATGAAATTAAGAGATGAGAATGCATTTACAAAATATACTTACCTGGAGCTTACCTCTTCTGCATCATTTTGCTGCACCTTGCTCTTTGCTTCCCTAGAAATTTTGGTCCTTTGCACCCCTTAACAACACTTGATCTAGTTTTATTTTTCTTTCCTTCTAGGAGCGCAATATTGAATCTGATGTATCTCTATGATTTCAGATCCCTAATATGTGATCTTTAGTCCTATAGTAGCCTTCTGAGTCTTCTTTCCAATGTCATAGGTCTGACCCAATTTGGATTCTTCAAGGCAAAGTTATGCCCAATCTCTCGCAATGACCTAATTATTGATTAGCTCAGTAGAGCAAACTTGTACGGTGTACCACGTGTCACTGTTTCCTCCTTCGGCTCTAAAATTGATATACAGAAAAATACAGCCTGTGCACTATCCCCTACCTTTTATAGAATTCCAATCCTCTTCTCAGAAAGAGAGTTATGACGATTTTCCCAAGGTCACCTCTTTGAGATGCAATTCGGGAGCTTGCAAGAAAACCTAACTTCCATAGATCATATCTCCAAATATATAGCGAACCAAGATCTGAAATTTGGTCACGACATTCATCAAGATTTCAGCTCAAATGGGTTTTAATTTTAGAATCTAAGACTTTGTATAAATTATAGTGAAAATTCCACAATCACTACTTTTGGAGGATATATGAGATTTCTTTTCATAGAGTTGAGAGGGGCTTCTATAGAGAATGTTGGGGGGGATTTTAGGAGCTTAAAAATTATTAATTATTGACTATTCAATGACCAAAATCAATGATAAATTCCATCCCACAACCCCATGGGGTTTTAGCCCACTAATTGGGGTTTCTAACTTCAATCTTGAATAACTTACAAACTGTGAGGAATTATGAGGAGAGGTATATACCGATAGAAAGATATTTTTGAGTAGAGTATTCCTATAATGGTTATGAGACGAGAAATCATGAATGATGATTCCCAATGTGCCATGGAAGTTCAGGGTCATCCTTGGTGTTGCTTGTGTTAACATAAATGACAACCTCAAATCATCTTTAGATCAACAGGCGAATAGTCCGGACGTTAGGTCCTTATAGACCTACCATAATACTTTATCGCATCCAAAAGGGAAGTCTCGAATATTGCAATCACTCAACAACAATGTATTAAGTCTTTTCCCCTTAGTCGCTACAATCGGTGGTCCACAGAGTGATTTCATCACTGCCACCTTTCACCCTGTGAGTGGTGACACATGTCCTCTTCCACGTCATCAACCATACTGCCACATCATTGAGGATGCCAGCTTCCCTATCAAATCAGATGACCAATTAGATGCTACCACGTGGCCACCTGAAGGAGAGATAAAAGGGCCTGCAAAACCCTATTTCGTCAGCCTTTCCTGTGTTAAAATTTTTCAGCCCTCTCCCAACAATTTAACACTATAACGCAATATCATCCCTCACATGGTGTATCGAGTTTGGAACTTCGCTGATATGACTATCTTAAGGGATGCAGGGTCACTGGGATGCAGGAACCTGCCATGTGGAGGAGAGAGAAAGGGGAGGCCTGACCCTTATTTTTTCGGCCATTTCCTTTGTATTCAGTTTTTTTCTGCCCCGGGCGACACACCACTTTATCACATGATCGGTGTTTTGTGAGTCCTTTAAACTGTCAACCATGCTGATCCATCGATCATCGATATCACGGGACTGCGATATCGTCCTTTGGCACCAAGGATCACTGACAATCCTTAAGTGTGAGCCTCATGAATCCATCGATCGCTGATTTGTAATATATGTTGTGCCTGGACCTGCCAACTACCGATTTGCGATATCGGCAATCAGCGTATCGCTATTTTTCATTCCAAATGTGTTCCTTTCCCTGCGGAAAGCCCAATTTACAATTTTCATAAGCTTCCCAGGTCCCAATTTCATTTACCTCAACACTTAGTCATTTTCTTGGTTTGTTGGGCTTTTCCAAGGTAGACTTCAAAATTCCTTAACTTCTACTTCAGGAGTCCATTTTTGGACTTCCATATACTGATGGAAATCTCTTTCTGAGAACTACGCAATGGAGAGGGATCAATTAATCTCTATAGTTTTTGTTGCTCAAAAAATGGCATCCAATTCACTGTTGCTTGGCACTTGAGGCAATTGATAACTTGTGAAGCAGTGAGTGACAACATAGGCTCCTACTGGGGATAATGCCTTGCTGGAAAGGAGATGAGAACTTGCAGACCGATATCCTTCACTATTGGGCATGGATTCAGTAATAAATGAATCAATAAAATCTCCATGGGACTTTCCTCCTCAATATAAAATGTAGAAAATAAAAAGCTCTGACAACTGGAATGTAAATTCTCAGTTGGTGAGCTTATTTATATACACCTCTACTTATGCATAGGGCTCAATTCACCTAAGCAAGTTCAACTCTCCAATGGAGCCATGCCATCGTTAGAGTATTGGAACTTATGCCTTCACATTGCTGAAAAAAAAATAAATTAAATGAGCATACACCATGAAAAAATTTCAAACAAGGAACTTGATACATGCTCTTGAAATGACCTTTGGTGCTGACTTGAGAACAGGCTCATGTACTCAGTCACAGGGTCATGGAATAGACAATGAATATTTGTAGCAGCCTCTTCTTTACATATAGTTTGCTGCATGATGTATTTTTGGTTATGGCATCTACAAACACCCTTCATCCCCTCAACTTCAGTATTTCCAAGAAAAACTGACTATTGCTCTTTAACTACACATTTTTCAATGGGATTGTTGTCTTGGAAATCTACAACAGACTCTTCACTATCAGAACTATAAGAGTCATAGATTGGAGGTTCTATTGATAAGTCTTGGAAAAAATATTTCTACAGGAAATCATCTTTGGGCTTTTCTTGAAAAACTTTTTGTTGGGAGCTTTCTCCCCACTGACTGGTAAACAGATCCTTCCATACTTTCATGACCATTTCCTACTCCTCGGAATCACAAATTGGAGGAGCGTCTTGGTCTTGTTCCCTATGTGAAGGGTGTGCTTTGTGAACTGGAGCCTCTTTGTTGACCTCTTGATCAAACCCCTCTTATTGCTCCTTTGGTGATGCTTCCTGATGAGAGTAGATGTTTTCTTGGAGAGGAGCTCCACAAACATCTTCAGCGGATTCATCAACCTTGGGACTATTTTCATCATTACAAAATTTGCAGCAATCTTCAAATATAACATTCAGTAAATAAAATGTCTTGTAATATTGATGGAATGCTGTATGGAAACATTTCAAGGAAGATATGCTACCCTGAGGTAGTGTTTTAAACCAAACCCTAGGATCCCCCTCTAAATAAAATTTGAAAAACTTCATTAGTACATCTTCAAGAAGAATAACTTGTTGCTCCATGAATTCATGAATGTCTTTGAGGTGTTGGTCAGGTCCTCTCTCTGAGTTCCCACTGAATTTAGGAAAATAGTTATCCTGCTCATGAAACGAAGGAACATGGTTAGGATAACCAGCAACGGAAGAGAAATCTAGTGGGGCAAATTGGTTGGTCAGGAATGCAGGAAGGGCCATCTTAAAAACCTCCCTATGTGATTGATTTCAGCTTTGAAAGAAGGGAGAGTTTTCAACTTTTGTAGCATCAAAGTGATTATGGGGTTGCTTAAAATCTAGGATCATCAAAATAGAGATATGGACAATGGATATTTGCCTCTATTTTCCTCTTACACTACATCAACTGATCTCCTGGACGTGAAAACTTCATAAAATGTGGTTTATGAAATATTGCATTTGGGGCCTTTTCCTTTATTATCGCAAATCTCGCATATCGATGCTTTAAACCTTGCTTTACCCTATTCCTTGGGGCGATACGACAATCTGGACGTGAGGTCCATATAACCATGGCGTAATACTATATCGCATCTAGGGGGAATGCCCACATATCACAATTGCCTGCTGGAGGAGAAGGCCCCTTACCCTTTTCTTTGGAGTGGGCCAATAGTCTAGACGCTCGGTCCTTATAGACCCTACCATAATACTTTATCACGTTCGGAAGGGAAGTCTTGCATTTCACAATTGCTCAGCACCAATGTATTAAGATTTTTTCCCTTAGCCACTACGATCATCGGTCTGCAAGGTGACGTCGTCACTGCCACATGTCACCCTGTGAGTGGTGACATGTGGCACCCAGAAATGGCCCCATGTCACCCCTACAACACAGAAACCAAGTGACATGTTTCCTCTTCCACGTCATCAACTATACTACCATGTCACTGATGATGTTATCTGCGCTATCAGCACAAAGGACCAATTAGAGGTCGCCACGTGGCCCCCTAAAGGAGAGATAAAAGGTTCTGCTCGACCCTATTTCAGAAGCCTTTCCTGTGTTAAACTTTTCGGCTCTCTCCCTACAATTTAACACTATATCACAATATCAGCCCTCGCATGATCTATCAAGTTTGGAACTCCACCGATATGACTATCTTGCACGATGTGAGGCTGTCGAGATGTGGGAATTTTCCACGTGGAGGAGAGAGAAAGGGGAGGCCTGACCCTTGTTTTTTCTGCCATTTCCTTTATATTTGGTTTTCACGACCCCCTGGTGATGCACCGCTTTATCGCATGATTGACGGTTTGCGATTCTTTTCAATTGTGGACCGTGCTAATCTGCTAATCACTGATATCACGGGACTGCGATATCGGCCTTTGGCGCTAGGAACAATCAATAATCCTTAAGTGTGAACCCTCGAACCCGCCGACTGCCGATATGCAATATCGACAATCAGCAGATTGCTATTTTTAATTCTGCCCATGTTCCTTGCCTGCCTGAAAGCCTGATTTGCGATTTTGATAAGTCTCCCAGGTCTCAATTGTGATTTAGCTCGAAACTGAGTCATTTTCTTGGTGGGCTTTTCCAAGGTAGACTTTAAAATGCCTTAACTTCTACTCCAGGTATCCATTTTTGAACTTCCATCTATCGTTGGAAATCTCTTTCCAAGCACTACGCAATGGAGAGGGACTGATTAAGCTATGATAGCTTTTATGGCTTAAAAATTGGCATCAACTTCACTACTGTTTGGAACTTGAGGCAACCAATAACTTGTGAAGCAGTGAGTGACAACATAAGGAAAAATAAAAAATTCCCCATCTAGTTTTACAACCTCTTGCATCACAACATATTCATGAATATTTACAACACCTATGTTTTGTTGTCAAGAAAATCACACTAGGTCTTCATTCATTAGTCCTCAATCCATTTTCCATTGCCTTGCATCACAAATTCTTCAAGTACCTTTGCAGCATATCTCTGTCGCTAGCTCAACAACATCTCATAACACAGTGCATCAACATAAGCATAACAAGCATGCCATCAACTTCAACAAACAACACCTCCATAACAAGCATAACGACCATAGCATCACAACATATGCAGTCGACCAATAACAAGCAACACATACTCAGCTCCTTCACCTCCTACTCAGCAACATAAAAGCACCAATCAGCCACTAAAATCCTTTGCCATCAATGACAACTATGCCAACAATCTCCCCCTTTGGCATTGATGGCAACACTATAATCCTCCCCCTTTTTTTTTGAGAAGCATTTCTCCTTTTTCATTGCTCCAAAATTATACTTACCTCCCCCTTTGACATCAATGGTAAAGGTAAGAATGAAAATTATTAAGAAGATCAAACTCTTCATTGTTTGTAAAAAGAATCATTTGTATTTGTTTTAGGTTTCATCTCATGCACACTTTCCTCACCACCTCAACATCACAACAGAGTATGGTACTGGGATCACTTCTAAACCTTTCACATGAGAAGCAACTCTTGCTAACAAATTAATTCCTTTAAGTATATGAGTGGTCCTTTAGTAGTAAAGAAATTAAAAAAATATACCAAATTCATTGAGGTTCTCATGCATTGTCAAAGAACAAACCCACCATCAAATCAATCACACCATAGGACACTGTTAAATTTATGCTTCAGATTTCATTGTCTTTATCCTTATTGTTGTCAATGTATGGTCTCTATCCTAATTTTCGTCAATGGCCACATTCAATATACCAAGTTCATCATCAACTTTCAATGTAGGATTGAATGAAGACCAAAGCTTCCACTGAGGGAGTTCAATTATGATCTCAATGCAACAGAGTTCAAAAAGGATATCCAATAATTGGCTAAAGACGAACTTAGAGGACCCATGGTTGAAACAACATTTCATGTTTAGCCCCAAAAATATCAAAGGAATCTCCTCCATGTAGAATAAGCATTATATAGTCTAGACGACCATCTCCATACAAATTTCCTTTGTACATTGCTCTTCTGGTATTTTTAGCATTGTTTTGAGGCTTTTTACGTTCATTTAGACCTTTGTTCATGTAGGAATTATTCACGGTAGTGTTGGGAAGTACTCCTCTATATCTCATTAGTGTTCCTGTGGAATAAACATTAAATTTTGTTGCAAAACAAACACTTCCACATGAATTCCCTGTCTCTAGACCTATAAGAATAGGACACATCAATAATATCCAATTCTCTATTCTAAATATCAGTCACGTTCTCCCTCTAGCTCTCCATTTAGTTAATGATTTTAACCCTTCTACTTGCCACTAGAGCTTCAAATGCTGGAATAAGTGCCTTCATTACATCCTTCACATTGATTTATCCAAATGTCATATTATTATATGTTGAAGACACATTCATTAATTGTCTAATTACAACACATATTGTATTCTTAAGTAGGTTGTAAAAGCGCCAATCACCGTTCTTGGGCTTAAAAATTTATACATGTATTAATTATATATTTATCATCTAATCTTTGTCATAATAAATTCAAACCTAAGATGAATAGCGTTGAATTTTGTTCAATTCTTGGACTAACTATGGTTGTAACAATGGAAAATGTAACATATACAGATCCTCTTTTATGTAATGAAAATTTCCAAAACTAAATTGGTAGCATTCAAACACGGGAATATCATTGATTTATGTGCAACATCACCCCTATCAATTTGGGTCTTTAGATATGGCTGAAGAGTGATCACACACTGTGATGAGTGAGATGTAGGAGCAGATAATGTGAGCTCCATTGTACAAATTGCATGTAGTGCCAATACATATGGCAACGCCTAAATTTTTTATTCTTCACCATTTGTTTCTTTTGAAAAATTCTCTCCAATAAAAATTGATGCATGGATCCACAGTGTTTCCAAAAAATGGTCTGTGACATAATATTTGTGCCAATACTTTTTGCGCTTTGAGGGGAAAATCCATAGCCAAATCTAGAGAGTAGAATATATAATCAGGTTTTGTTAATACAATTCCAGGCCTCAATAACACCCAACAAACTTGCATTCCAATCTCTCTAAGGAAAAAAAAAAAAAAACCTCTGATAAAGTCGAAATGATTTCCAAAAGCTATGAACAGAGTCCACCAATAACAAATTTTTGAACACTTGTGAGAATAAAACAAGAGTAATTTGGCCACAATTTCAAATACAATCATCAATGATGTAACACATCCTGTAACATATTTCTGGCTTCATGTAAACACGTCCTCTTTGGCATATGACGCATACATTGTTCGTTCATACATTTGCATACTTTTGGCACACTCAGTGCACATCCTTGGTAATGTCCGTGTGTCAGCCTCTTTTGGCACCCTTAATATATACATTATGGTAGTCTCAATACGTAAACACATACCAGTCCTTTTTGTCCTCTAATGCTTTGTCGTCCTTTGTCCTAAAAAATATAAGGGAATCTTGTTGTCATGTTGATCACTTTAGGAACATTGGCTTTTCATATCCATATATAACGTTTGTTGATACTCGTCTTATTTTATGCCAATGAATATTTCCTTGTTCAACTCGGGTCCATTAGCATGCTATCATGGCCCTCTTTGGGTCTAATGCATCATGGGTCTGATTTTCTATAGGTGTAACACATACCCAATCCAATTTGTAACTCCTCTCTGCCGACACTCATCACACCTATGTGCCTAATTTTGTTTCTCTGTGACTTGGCCAGGTAGGCGTTACGCGGTAGATTTTATGTCTGTCTAACTATAGGTGTGTTTCCTTCAATATACTTGCATACCTCTATCACCCTTTGATATAGAATACTTATATCTTCTTTGACATTTTTGCAACCATTATGGTGTTTATGTAATGCATCACCATTATGAAACTATTCCCAGAGATTCATTCAGTTGCCACCACCTATAAGCAAAGGAAGTGTTTCGATGACCTCCCAAGTCCAAGTTTACCACCATTGAGTTTCAATGAAAATAGCTCTAGATCTATTGATGAAATAACTTTCCATGAATTTTATCACAAATACAATTTGTCTCCTTCAGGACTCCGAAGTTTATTCCAGTCTTCTATCATCTTGCAGAACACCTTGTTCACGTTCAACTGAAGCCACATCTGTTGGAGGTTCTTATTTCCTATCTTCCAGTGAGTCATTAATTTGATGTATTGTTTTGGAGTCAATAGTGTTCAAATTTCAAGAATAGCTACATTGCAATTAGAACCATTTTTCCTTTTGCTAATAAGTACATCTCGTGAGCAATCTAGAAATGTCTCAAACTTCCTTTTCAAATAATTTTTTCTTACTTTGGAGCTAGCACCAATGACATATGCTTGATACTTGAAATAATTTCTGAAAGGAAAATTCTAATAAATATGGTTTCCTATTTCATCTAATCCAATCACAACTAGACCCACACTATATGGTCGGGTCCAAGGCTGATGTGTACAGACCAATACCTTGTCTACAAGTTGCACCACCAGTTGACCAATGGGAAGGAGTGAATCATGCAAGAATTTATAATGGATGCACTTGGACCTCATGTTAAGTGATAGTACGTACCCATCTGCAATGAGTCCTACAGTATCCACCCCTATGTGATCATCCACCTTAAAAATATTTTTTCGGTAGACAAGGACTCAAAATTAGCCTTGCCCACGCCCACCAACACAAGAGTTGTGGATCTCATCCCAACTGCAGTATTGCCCTGCTTCATTGCCTCGATAGCATCTTCCACCTAGAGAAACCTCCCTGCAAGGCTCCATGTGGTCACATCGTTATCATACTAGTTCCTGAACATCTTCTCTTATATGTATCTTGAACTATCCCACAAACTAATTGGAATATCAAATGTTACAGATACTTCTCTAAGTTTCTCTATTAGTTGCTTTCTTTTTTACCCTCTGAAAATAAACATTCTCTGCCATTTTGAGAGGTTGATACTAAACAATTAATTTAATTTCTCACCACTTCATTTCCTTTGTTCACATATTCAAAGCCTTAAAAGGAATCATAGAATATTAGTTATCGCCATAACTCCGAGCCTTCGGAAGAAAGGTCAAGCATTAAGACAATTTCTGACAAATTTGTATACTGCATTTTCCATACAAAATATTTGACACCAGTATTAAATAACCATTAACCATTAACCATTCAACATTCAATGTTGATTTTATACCATATCGTAATATAGATTCATGAGGAATATTTCATAATTAAGGTCTAGAATGTTTATTTGTCATTCATGCTTTGCTTCTAGCCTAGACAGTGTTGCTTTAAAATAATAGGTTTTCAATATAATTCAAGATAAAATGAATCGCACCATATTCATAGTTAGCCAGTTCTCACTTTTTAGTCAGTGCAACACCATTACTATAACAATTATTACTACATACTACACATTCTTTGACTATTGGAGGACAGTAGTTAATTCTACCAATAAAAATTCTCATTGTTGCTGACATTGTTCTCATTAAATCAAATCATCTCAAATTTTGTCATTTCACATAGGGATTCTCTTCTTTCATCCCTATAATACTTCCAACTATTAGGTTTGTTCTCCCTCTGGGATACTTCACATTTCATGATTGTTTCTCTAACATTTTCTAGGTTCTTCATTGCTTCGTTGAGCAACTCCCCCTACGACCATGTTGACTTCATATTTTCATTAAAGTCACATGTTCTTATTTCTTCCTTTTACACACTTTAGTGGGCTTCCTTATGGTGTCTACATTTCCTTCCATCTTATTGTTCGATTTGCTTTGGTTAACCACTTTCTTTTGTCTATATTTCTTTAAGGTATAAGGCAATGTACAATATTTGGCTAGGTGGCCAAGTTTTTCACATAAATAACATTTTGTGTGACCAAGAAATGAAGGAAATGGTTTGTGCCTCCTTATGCTACTATTCATATATGCATTTCTTATATTTATATGTCATTTGCAATCAATAAATTTATGTCCATAATGATAGCTCTTCAAAAAACGCATCTCATTCTGGAGTTTAATACAACTTAATGTATATATATGTTTACTTTTTATGTGTGAGAGAGAAAGCTAATCATGTGATCAGCTAGGGTTTTAGTACAAAAACCTTGATGCCTCTGCAAAAACCCTTGGTGGCAGTGAATCCATAATTTGTACCTACCTCACTTAGGCCTTTTGACAACGACATGAGTACATCAACTGGCAGGAAAGATCCCCTCCTACCAAAATGTAGCAGCTGGAGAAACAAGTAGTCAAGGAGCAGCAATGACACTCAATCACAGCAGCACCAGAAAAGTACCTCTAGTTCTAGGATCCCAATGGAAAGCATGCTTGCGAGGTCAGTGTCTTCCAAGGGTTGCTAGAAAATCGAGATTTGTCATACCCAACAACAAACTAGAGACATACAGGAAGTACCTGAAGGACCATGCCCTAATATGTAAATTTATTGGGCTCTAGCCGACAAAAAGGGACTTTGTCAAATGGATCGAAAAAAAATGGCAGCCAAAAGGCCATATTTAGCTGAAGCTATGAGCTAAAGGCTTTTTTACAGTGATTTTCACTAATTTGGAAAATAAAGAAAGTGTTTTTGAAGATGGTCCATACTTTTTTAACAACACGAATCTCTTTATGAGACACTGGGAAGGATTTTATAACCCTGATTAGGAGAAACTCTTAGCAGTGCTAATATGGGTCTAATTATTTGCCCTACCGGTCGACTTCTGGGATCCAGAGATTTTAGAAGGGATTGGTAACTGCATCAGAAACTTTGTCAAGGTCGAAGATTCCACATGGAAGGAAAGGTACACCTCTTACACCCATATCTGTGTCTACAAGAATATAACGAAGCCAATACTGACTTCATAGAGTTGGAATACCATGATGAGGTTTGGCAACAACCCTTGGACTAGGAGCATGTATGTTTCAGATGTCATTGATGCCACGAGTATGGGCACCTGTTCGTGAATGCCCTCTGAACCAGGTCAAATCGCAAGAAGCAACCAATGCAAATGGCCAGACCAAAGAAAAATAATATGCAAATGGTTTCTAGGAAGTTCACAGAAATAAAAGAAACCAAAGGAACCAGCCAAATTCCAACCAGCCTCCAAGCGGAAAAAGCCTACAAAACCACAATCACTACGAAATCCTTTGGGAGGAAGAGGAGGGAGTGGAAATCCTCAATATAAACACGGGCTTGGAAAATCACCTAACCCCTCAAAAGGGGGGGAATACTACTAAAAGGAAAGTGGAAGAGAAACCCCAGGAAAAATAAGTCACCATGCAAATGGTGGACCAAGCTAACATGGAGATCGATAGCCAGAAGGAGGATCTCAGCACAGAAGAACAAGTGATGAAAAGACTATTGAATGAATGGCGGCATATAAATGAGTGATTTGTCTTGGAGGATCAGAAGTATCTATACCAAGACAGTTTTCAACAATACAAAGCCAAGTAGGCAATGACAGCTACTAACCAACCGGAGCATCTGGGCTCCCAAGCAAGCTAAGTTTTGGAACAAGGGCCTCAAGGGAAAGGAGGGAAGAATCAAGGAAGGAAAAACTTGAGTGAATCCATCCATATGGTAAGAGAAAATCTGGTAAACTCTAGAAGGGTGGTGTCGCTGTCAGTGGTTTTCTACCAACTTAATAAACCCTTGGAATGATAATTACATCATGGAATGTACAAGGCCTCAACAATTGGGGAAAACAAAGGTATTTGAAGGATAGACTTAGAAGATATAAGACGAGCATCATGGTGATCCAAGAAACCAATATTATTCAATTAAAACTTAAGTAAATCCTAAAGATTTACAATCCCCATTATGAAGTAGTGGCTTAGGATGCTAGAGGTAGTTCTAGAGGCTTAGCTATCATCTAGAACTTGGTAGAAATAATATTTGAGGACTGGGTTAGTCTCCCGATGATACTCTCAGGAAAAAATTTCCATATTCGATCCAGAGACTGGGTCCTCTTGATAGGGGTTTATGGGCCTCACATTCCAAGAGAAAAGGGGGTTTTCCTCCAGAACCTCACAAAATTACGACACATGTATCTAGAATATCTCAGGATAGTAAGTGGATATTTTAGCATGATAACATTACTAGAAGAAAACAAGGCAGGGATCTATCAAACAGAGGAAAACATGGAAGCATTTAGGGATCTCATAGTGGAACTGCACCTTGTGGATCTACAAACGACTAACATAGTCTATACATGGAACAATAGACGGGGAGGAGCCCATCAAATCGCCTCCCGGTTGTATCGGTTTCTGATCTCGAAGCAAGTTATTCACATGGATATCTTCTTTAAGGCCAATGTCCTCCCTTGCATAAGATCTGATCACTATCCAATACACCTAGAGATAGATTTAAAAATAGGAACCAAGAATCGTCCATTTAGATTTGAAGCCTTCTGGTTAAGGAACCCCAACTTAATGAAAAAAATAGAAGGATGGTGGAAAAACATTAAAGACAAAGGAAGAAACCACATCCACACCTTTCAACTAGGTTAAAGTAGATCAAACAAAATATAAGGAAATGGAACTAGGAAGAGTTTGGTCATATCATGAAATACCAACACCATCTATCTAATAAAATCAAATATCTCCAACATCAGATCATCTAGCACGACAGATCTAAATTATTGTGGAAGAGGAAGGGAGATTAATCAATCATCTAGAAGAATGAAAAAAGCAAGAAGAGATACTATGGAAGAAGAAATCAAGGGTTAGATGGCTACATGAAGGAGAACAGAATACCTGGTACTTCCATAAAGATATGATTCAGCATCAACAACATAACCGGATCTACTCTTTAAAGGATGCAGTATGGAATTGACTAATCTAGCATGAGGAAATGGAGGATCTACTTGTGAATCATTTGAAATCCTTCCTATCAGAACCATCTCAAGACAACTTAGAGGCTATACAAAGGATTACGAGTAACATTCCTCAACTTATTTCAAGCGACCAAAACCTAGCCCTCATGAGAGCATTAACGTTGGAAGAAGTTGAAGAGGTAGTCAAAGGAATGGAAAAAAATAAGGCCCCAGGACCAAAAGGATTTATGGTGGAATCTTTCCAGGCTGCTTGGAGCTTTACAGGGCATGATATCCTGGAGGTGGTGGAAGAATCACGTCATAACCAAAAAGGTATGTCCTAGCCTAAATTCTATGGTTATTTATTTAATTCCTAAATATTCTAAATCCGAAGATCCTTAGGGCTTTAGACCCATTTCTCTTTGTAATCTCATCTACAAGATCATAGCCATGTTGATTATAAAATGTCTCAAGACATTACTCCCTAACCTTATATCTCCATAACAAATTGGATTTGTGGAAGAGCAGAAAATCCTAGATGGATTTGTCACCTCTCAGGAGATTGTGCACTCCCTAAAGCATCACAAACTCCCATGCATGATGATAAATTTGGACCTCTCTAAAGCTTATGACCGATTAAGTTGGGATTACCTCAACAGTGTTTGGGTTTGATCAGAGACGGATCAATTGGATTTATGTTATGGTTTCCTCCCCTATGTTCTCCATTCTCCTTAATGGATCTCCTTCCCATACCTTTAACCCCTCACGTGGCCTCCGCCAAGGTGACCCCATATCCATGTTCCTTGTTATCATTTTTGCGGAAGGTTTAAATCAATATCTGAAAACTAAAGCCACAAACTCTTATCTCAAGGGCTTGCAGCTATGGAGCAATGACCTTCCTATCACCCATCAGCAGTTTTTGGATGATAACATGCTCTTTTGTCATGTATCACTGAGATAATTTCACCACATAAAAGAGGCTCTCCTAGCCTTTATGGAGGCTTATGGGACCATGATAAAAAATGGAAAATATTATATTTTCTTCTTTAACACCTCGGGGACCATCTAGTCATACCTTGCTCAGGTTCTTGGGTTCAAAAAATTCTCTCTATCATCCAAATATATGGGAATACCCCTATCGGTGAACTCCTTGAAAACCTCTTGCTGACAATCTCTACTCCAAAAAATCAATGGGAAACTCAGTAGTTGGGCCTTTAGATTTTTTAACTTGGCAGGTTGTATGGTTCTTCTCAAATTGGTTCTCAAATATATTCTGATCTATCAGCTCTCAGGGATGGTAGTGCCAAAAACCTTATGTTGGAATTATGACACAGGTTTGGCACTGTGGTACAGGTGTTGTCCTTGATGACAACTTACTCAAATGGCAAATCAACAGTTCAGGCTATCAGAATAAAAGAAAATGAGGTATATGCAGGTTCCTCTTAGCAAAAATGTGTATATACGCGGGATCACCGATAAAAAGGCGCATATACGTATACACACACTTTCATGCAGAGAAAAGCACGTACATGTGGGAAAGTTTATGTTTGGTCCATGGTATTTATTTTGACATATTTGAACCTATGGTTTTGGTCCTTGGTATTGCATACAAAGTATTGAACCCTGGTATTGGGTCCTTAGTATTGGTTTTCAATGGTTTTGGACCATGGTTAAGAAAGGCCTAAGACTACAAAAAGAGAAGGAGATCATTTGGCAAATGTATCGATTCAAGTATTGAATATCTAAAGAAGAGCAAGATCATGAACACTGTGATTGATTATGGTGTAGTGTTGAATCTGATCCAAGAAGGAACCTGAGTGCTAAAAGATGGATAAGTTCTATTGATGAATCAAGACCTTAAGGCTTAAATGGTAGTATCA
The DNA here is from genome assembly GCA_000404065.3 of Pinus taeda. NCBI lineage: Eukaryota > Viridiplantae > Streptophyta > Pinopsida > Pinales > Pinaceae > Pinus > Pinus taeda. The sequence goes on from APFE030970373.1 coordinate 107,000, forward strand.
TTGTATGGTTTTTGATATGTTTGGCGCATGATTAGATCTCTAAATCTGATAAATTGGGTATATTTGATGTTTGAAACTAGAAAAGAGAAAAAATTTCTTGTATAGATATGTACGTAGGTTCCGCACATTAGAGGCGCGTATACATGCACGTTCAGCGAAGCAAGACAATGTATATGCTGGTTAGCATTGATATAGATGCGTATGTATGCAGGTTTCTGCATAGTGAAGTAGCGTACGTTTCATGAAAGTTTCTTTAGCTACTTCTGTTTATTGTTGTAGTGTTCTGGGTTCAGAATTGGTGTCTAGTTACTGTTACTGTTTTTCTAGTTACAACAGTCTGAGAAGTGTTTGGTTGATTCTATATTGGGTTTCCCAAAGGAGATTGATTGTTGTAGATATACTTGATCTATGAATGATGATATCCATGGATCCAGTCTAAAAATTCATGAAATGTGGTCTCTGGAAGAAAGGAGAAGGTTGTTGCCTTCTACAGGTAGTAGCCTGTGTACTAGTACCTCAACTAGTACAAGAGCTAAGGGGGTTATATCTCCCTTCCAAGTGAAGCTGGAGAATGAGAGAAGGTTGTAGACTTCTACAGGTAGCAGCCTACATGATGGTATAAGACTGCACCAATACAGAATCATTGTAACAAGAAGTTTCTAGTTGAAAGAACATAGAGACAAATTGCAGCAGGTGGTTTTCACCCACATTGGGTTTCCACCTTATATGTTGTGTTCTTGTGTGTGATTGTCTACACTATTTTTCTATTCCTGATTGATATATGGTTCTAACACACATATTTAAGATTAACATCTAAAGAATAATTAAATTACAAGTCTGTGATGGGTGACCTCTTGGGAAGTCCTGGTTATCGGGTGCAAGCCCCGGAAGTGATGATTGATGCTATGCGATTCGTTCTCCACATTTCACTAGTTTCAATCCCACTTCTTCACCCCTGTGAGCATCACTCGATGCAATGAGTGCTAAATGAACTATTCAAAAATCATGAGAAATTAGTCAGTTACGACTACCTCTCATGGAAATGGTCATACGTGAATGACTTACTTAACGCAGTTGAATCCCAAAATGATATCTAATATAATGCACTGCGTAAACCCCCATACTTAAAATTCAAAAAGAGTTAAGGGATATCTACTCGAATGGTTCATGAGGCACAATAATTGATAAGGTTTTGCAAATGGGGTAGCAAGCTAAGTGGGCTTGATTGTGGGGAAAAAATCCACAGTTAAGCACGCTTGAGCCAGAGGAGATCTAGGATGGGTGACCTCTGGGGAAGTCCTGGTTATCGGGTGCAAGACCCGGAAGTGATGATTGATGCTAGGTGATTCGTTCTCCACATTTCACTAGTTTCAATCCCACTTCTTCACCCCTGTGAGCATCACCCGATGCAATGAGTGCTAAGTGAACTATTCAAAAAATCATGAGAAATTAGTCAGTTACGACTACCTCTCATGGAAATGGTCATACGCGAATGACTTACTTAACGCAGTTGAATCCCAAAATGATATCTAATATAATGCACTGCGTAAACCCCCATACTTAGAGTTATACGTTGTTTTATTTAACCGAAGTTGCGTATATACGTTGGTTTATCTAACTAAAGTAGTGTATACAAATCTGTATATGAATTGAAAAATAATTGACTTGATAATACTGATTCACCCCCCCTCTCAGTATTATTTCCAACACCTTATGCTCAAATATGGTGGAAACTTTTAAGAATTTTTTATGGGGAGGAGCTCTGCAAGTCAAGAAATGAGCTTTGGTATCATGGCCTAACTTAACCAAGCATGATATGGAAGGATGTTTGGGCCTTCGAGATCCCTATATCCTAAATCAAGTAATGGGAGATAATCTATGGTGGTGTTGAATAGGAGGTCGCCCCGCTCTTTGGAAAAAAATATGGACTCGAAAATACAACATGCCAGCTCAAACAAAATATATTCTTAGATATCGCGACCCCCCAAAGGATCATCCATTTGGAACATGGTAGTCCAAAATAGAGACCTCATACAACAATATGTCTTCTAGGAAATTAGAAATGGAAAATGGCCTTGTTTTGGCAAGACACTTGGCAGCAGCGGGAGAAACTTCTTGGAAGATCAATACATAAATGGTAGGAACTTTCACACAGTAGATCAATATTGGAAAGAAGAATAGCCTAGTGAAGGATGGAGGAAATGGAAGCAGCACTCAGATTGGCCCCAGGCCCCTGAGTCAGAACAATGGAGTTAGCTAGATATGGAATTAGAATCTAGAAATCTTTCTATCATAAATGGACTAAACATCCTCAGATGGGGTTATACCAAAAAAGAAACTTTTACTATCAAGGAGGCCTATGATCTAAGGAGAGGTCATGAAACGGGCTATCAGAATCCCATATGGAAGAAGATTTGGGAAGGAGGTTGGTGGCTGAAGGTGGCCTACTTCCTATGGATAGTGTGCAATGGTCACATTCTAACCTAGGATCAACTTCAACGATGGGGTATCTATGGTCCATCATTTTGCATGCTATGTAAACAACATAATGAAGACCTAGAACACATGCTCAACTCTTGCCCCTTTGTTGAACAAAAGTGGAAACAAATGGAGGATCTCCTCAGAAGAATGGATTAGGATAACCAAAGCATTCAAGAAACCATCCTCCTCTAATAGACAGACATATTTTCTAGTTATGTCCTCAACAGAGCCTAGGGGTTTGATTTGGGGTTAACTTTATGGGCCATTTGGAAAGAGCACAATCACAGAATATTCAAGAACCACCTTCTTCCCAACGAGGTTGTTTGGTAAGGGATCATCCAGAACATCCGAGAAATAATATTGGCAAAAAAATGGCACCCCGAGGACTGACAAGTGCCCACCCACGAGGCTATAATTATGCATCAATTGAACCTATCATCGGTGATGTTCACCCCATCCTCTTGGAAGTTCATCTCACGGGGAATGGACTCACCCAATTACTTCACTAACCCCTCTGAGGGATTTATCAAGCTGAGTTTTGATGGAGCATCAAAGGGTAACCCAGGTCACGCAGGACTAGGGGGCTCTTCCGAGACCTCGAGACCCAAATTGGCCTTATTTATGCAGATCATTGTGGTTATGCTAGTAACAATGAAGCCAAATTTGTTGTTGTTAGATAAGGCCTCCAAACATCTATCAAATGGGCTACAGAAATATTGTAGTTGAAGGTGACTTGAGGTTAGTAGTCAACACGGTGAAAAAAATGAGTCCCGGAACCTAATGGGATAAGCTCAGCCATAACTGGAGAACTACCAGATTAGTCCAAGAGATAGGAAACCTTCTTCGCAACTTTGACTATATAATTACCATTCATGTAAGGAGGGAAGGAAATAGAGCAGTGGACTTCCTAGCCAACTAGGGGTTTGCCAATCCAAATGACCCTCTTGAGAAAATTTGGTCGACTCAACCTAGGGATGAGAGCTTCCGGCACTTGGAGGAGATCCTAGAGCAAAATAGCAAACAAAACTCTTAGCGCCTCCAAACATCAAACCAAACCCCCTGATCAAGGTGCAAGCTAGAGGGCAACCCCATCAAGGCATTTTAAATGATAAGTACATCGAGGTACACCACTACTTCCCCCCACAAGATCAAGGCGATGGGTGTGGTGGCTCTATGCATTTATATGGTTATCAATGTAGTGGTAGGTGGTAGAGGGATTTGGTTAAGTTTTCAGTCTGGCGGCAAGTGTAGCGGGAGGTTTGTAGGATATTTTTGTGCCCAAACGAGGGTAGTGCAATTATTCTGGTGAAGGGACTATGTGAATAGTGAAGTGCAACGTCTCTAGAAGCGTCGATGGGTCCTTCAACTCTAGGCAAGGGAAATCAGGTATGTAACTTTTTCCCCCCTCCATCATGCATCTAAGTGTTTGGTTTTGCACTTGTGTTCTACATGGGGGAAATTGGTCACCGAGAGGGGGTCAATTGGGATGGGGAAATGTATGGCATCGATAGTTTGGCAAAAGGATTTTATCTAGAACCACTTTGGTGTCAATTTTCTATGAGATCCTCCTCTCCCGCATGGGGTTAACTGGGCTTTGGGGCAGGGGTGTTAACCATGGGGATTTTTGTTATTTAGCTTAGTACAAAGACCAAGGGACTAGGGGTTGGGGTGTTATCAATTCTAGTTTTACTTTCAAATCCTACTTTATTGTGGATTATGGGGGTGACCTGGTTGGCTGGCTTACAAGGTTGCACACCCATGGCCTGTGTTGAAGTATCTGTGAGGTTGTTTTTTCAGGGTGGTGTCAACTAAGGTCTGGGAATTTTCATGATGATACTGAAGCTGGTAATGCGAGGCTCAGAATACTAGTTTCTAGAGGTTATGAAAATGGACCTATGGTTGGCTCGCTTTCGAGGCCTTGCACCCAAGGCTTGTATTGAAGTGTCTGTGAGGTTACAGTCGAAGTGTTGTGTCACCCTAGCATCTGCAAGGTCATTGAGGTGGTGTTGTGTTACCCAAGGCATGGGAGTTGCTATAATGGCACTGGAATTGGTTATGAGGGGCTGGGAACTTTTTTTTTGGGTTTCTATGCAAAGGGCCATGTGGCTTGCTAGATTTTGGGGCTCCGCAACCATGGCCTGTGTCGAAGCGTCCGTGAGGTCTTTGTAGTGGTGGTGTGTCATCTGGGGAAAGGGAATTTTCATAATGGTGTGGGAGCTGGTCATAAGGCACTTGAGATATTTGTTTTTGGTTCTTATGAAAATGGGCTCGAGGGGTAAGAGATTGCATGCTTGGGTAGGGTGGGATATTTCTGATGGTTGGAGGGTCTATGTGTGGTGGAGAGACAAAGCTTAATTTTACATCAATTTTGGTTTCTTTCTCCCATGGCAGGTGCAGAAAGAGTTAGATCCCCTTAGGCGCGAAGGGCTTCTGGACTCACTTCCTCACTTGCTCAGGTATTTTTCAATTTTAATTTTATCACCAGGCCCCGGTACTGTGTAGTGATGACAAGATCAGGGAAGGCTAGGGGTTGAGGCAAGAAACCTCAGGTTCTTGAGCAAGCAGATGAGCCTAGCTCCTTGGGTGGGAGAAGAGGTAGAAAACTAGTCATCGGGCTCATTAATGAAGCAGTTATAGCATACAAGGAGGGGACTAGTAAGAGATCAAAAGGTTGAATGAGGAATGGGAAGCCGACTTCAATCACCAAGCCAGCATGATAGAGATAGAGATTGAGGATTGGCGCATTCTCATGCCAAACCCTAGGCATACCCAAGGGTGAGTGACATAGTTCAAGCAGACCCTGTACTTGTATTGGATGATGAAAAGTCTCTTGGGAAAGGCCATGGAGAAAATTTCAGTGAGCATGGAGACAATTTTATAGGACTTTCCCAGTTACAGATAGGATTTCTAGAAGCTACAATGTCAAATGCAAAAACAAGATGCATGCCTCAGTGTTATAGATCCATTTGGGCACATCACTCCCATCATTCAGATCAATGTTTTAGGGCTCATCAAACCCTAATTTAGTTGCTACATGCCCTAAACAATTCAACCTTTTGAAAGCCTCCTTCCTAGATAGTTTCCTAGCCTGAAGACATCCTAAAATGACCTCTAGAGGGACCATCGCAGGTAGTCCCATGCAAGGGTGCACTGCGGAGTAGTTAAGTCCATGTTAGGGTGCTCTATAGAGCACTTAGGTGCTCTTTGACCTGTGTTGGGCGATATTGAGCAAAATTCACATAGGTTTGGGGAATATTATTATATTCTAGAGCCTTCTAGAAGATTCCCACACTTATCATCTCCTATGAGCTCAAAAATGGATGAGGAATGAGTTAATATGCATCCTATCCTCTCATCCCTTCCTCCATGGAACTAATTCTAAGTTTGGAAGGCCATTCAATACCCTCATTGATGACAAAACCTCCTCCATATTCCTATAAATTGAGCACTCATCCAAGTGATCAAGGGCTGGACTTTGATGAATTATAAGGAGATAATTTTATTTTGAGATTTGAGACTATTGTAAGTGTCGTTATGCTGCTGGAATGTCATGCTTATTATGTGATGTGGATGGAACCAAAGCTAGAAGAGTGACTTCGAATCAGGCTTCATGGTTGTAATTCTTCCTCCTATTCAATAAAGTATTTACACCTTTTTCCATATGCTTATCTTGATATATGAATTCTTATATGTGTGAATGTATCTGATTCTATTTACTTGTAATCAATAGATCTTTTGCTTTGATTGGTTCTTTGTCTTCTGTTGATGTTTACAGGTACTTCTCAAGCATGTTAAGTATGGGAAGGAGCGATGGGACTAATACAAAGGAGACAAGAGGAAAGAGAAAGTACAAGTAGGTCCTCTCATTCTCTTTGTCCTATCTATTGTTTATAGAAAAAGGTTAAAGTGCTTTAAACTATTGTTCTAGATATGGCTACTTATGTATGGAATTAGTATCTATCCGTAGATACCAAATTCTTCATAACCAATTAGCGTCTCCACTGGGGAATGATCCTCATTCCAAGTAGCCTATCACATCCTAGGACACTCTAGTAGCCGTTACCACCTTTCATTGATTATATTTCAGCCTTGTTGAATTGAATTTTAGTCAAAATTTGTGTTTATTTTCCTCTTGAAATGGCTTACTGTCACCAGCACAGACTTGTAAGGGACACAGTGTGTTGCAAAACACCCTTGTCTTAGGGATAATGATCTAAAGCACACCGTCTCCCATTCAAGGCTGCAGTGATCCTCCTTGGGTTATTTTTCCACCTTTGTATAGCGTTTTTCACCAAATTTCTTCTGTTTGATTGCTTGTTGAGTGATCAATGAGTGTTATGTCTTTGAAATCAAGATCGTATCTCCTTAGCTAGCCCTACTTTGACTTGATTGATTAATTTTTCTTAAATTATTTCTTTTTCATTACCGATTCATCGTCAAAGTTAGATTATAGTCGATTAATCTTGAAAGAAAGTGTCGTAAAAGTCTTATTTTCCTTCAAAAATGAACTGTTGTAAAGTCTTCGTTGTTATAAAAAAATTGATTATTGTATGTACATTAGTTTCCTTTTATATTCACCACAAAATTAAGGGAATTGAAAAGAAAAAATTGCTTCGTGCATTGAAAAAGTTTGTGAATGCTTGATAGGAATAGCTCGGGAAATTGCATTAGGTGTGCTCTTTTCTCTCTGTCAAAGATTTGTTTGTTTTATCCCTTACTACGGTTTTCAATGTTAATTGAATGAAAGAATGCTTTTCACGTTAGTTTCATTCTAGGAATTTCAAACATACATCACGTGGTGAACCTTGAAAGGAAAATTCTTAAGAAGACCAACTTAAAATTTATCTGAATTAACCTAATGGAGCATTGTAACTTAACGCAAAACATTTAGAGGTTCTAGCCTAGAGACATGTTTCTGCGTCGTAAAAAATAGCAGCTATCACTAACTTGTCTACGATACATTCCAATTGTGATACCTCATTCCACGTACGTAAGTATATCATAGCTCATCCACATACCTTCGGGTATATAAATCAGTGTTACAATATGTAAAGTATAAAGGAATGCTCTCACTGTGCGGTTTCACATTAGACAATGCTAACACGGATTGGGCCTCCACGTACTTTTAGGTATATATTGGAGGAATACATTAGGTTTCTATCCATACTTAGGTAACCGAGTCAGCCACCTTGTACACTATGATACACCGAGCACAACATTCTGGGAGATTTCCTGCCCATACTTCTCGTTTCATCGGGAGGTATTCTGCAGTTCACAATTTCTTGGTAATCCATTTTCCTAGATTATCGTTCTTTTGTTTTGTTATGCTAATTTGATTAAAATAAAATTAATTGACCGTCGATAACATCTTCCATGCTCACTCGTTAGTTTATCTTAGGTTGAGACATATGGCAACAACTCTGGATTCCATCGATCAAGGAATTCCTTTTGATGGGAATCCTAATCTTTTTCCTCCTTTCAGAAATATCGGTGCTCCTTATATGGCTACATTGTCCCTTCCGGGGTTTACCATTGGCTTGCCAGTGTGGTTGTTTTCAACCTCCTTGGATCAAAATGTAATGATTTCTCCACAATCGAGTCCTCCAACTGGACAAAATCAACCTGCCTTCTTCCTCGGTTTTTCCTTCCTCCCCTTCTTCCTCTTCACCTAGTCAAAGTATTGACACTAGTAACCAGGTGGCTAAAAAGAAGAAGAAGAAGAAAATTCAGCAAGGGGAAACCAAGCAACCATTGCTTTGAATGCAAATTCTAATGAGAAATCATCCAATATGCCTCACAAAGTTTGATATCCAAGAAAACTTTGTACGGGAGTCCATCTTCTTCGAAATTGTCCTGATATTCTTGAGATCTTATAAGAATGGTCTTCTCGTTCGCGTCGTCCTATCCCATCAACTTTTGGAGATCATGTTGGTGACACACCATCAAATAGTGGTAGTAAAGTTCATGGAAAGAAGGGTAAAGTTAAGTTTCCCTATAGGTTATGTAAAGGGAATCACCCCATTCACCATTGTCCCTATTTGGATGAAGCCAAAAAAGTGTTGGATAATTGTCCTGATTCACTGCAACAGCTTCCGTCTAGTTATAGGAGACTATCCCTTAATCCTTCACTAGTTGATAAAGCGACTAACCCAAATCAACCGTCAGTCAAACCCACTCTCTCTGAATGTGAATCCCATGAGTCTATACCTGACCAATCACAAGTTGAGGAAAAATTTGACCTGATTTCACCTTCAGTTAGTTGTACCTTTCCTGAAGAGAGTGAAAATGATATCACTCATGTTCTTTTCGTTTCTTCAAATTCCAATGAGCTTGGGGGAAACCCTCTTGTTCCATCAAAACAGGAGGAAAATCCTCCCATTCTTGTAACTCAAGGGGTTAATTCTCTCGGTCCTACGATACCTCCTCCAAGTAGTCTAGTCACTTCCTTTGATTCAAATCGACAGGTAGGATATTGCCTTCCTTCTTATGTGCCTTTCCAGATCATAGTACAAGTTTGTAATATGATTGTACCTAGCACTATTATAGAATCTGAAGGTGTATCTGTGATTATCCTTTCCTCCACTACTTTGAAAGCGCTCGGTTCACCACCACTTGTGCTTGTTACCCAGAATCTGTTGCCTTTTAACAGAGGAACCAGTCAACCATTAGGGATCCTTCCTCAGTTGACTATTACTTTGGGAGGAAAAATTGTTTATCTCAATGTGATGGTAGTCCCAGGTCCTTTAGATTACAATTTACTTCTTGGGCACGACTATGTTTATGATATGGGAGCTATTGTTTCAACACTCTTTCAAGTGATTGTTTCCCGCATGAAGGCAGAATTGTCACTGTTGAATATCTTTCATTTCCCGATTCAAATATCGCTCTCATTCAACCATCTTCCCTAAATGGTCCTTTTGTCCCAATGGTATCTTCCACGCCATGGGTCAATTATGTGGCAACTTGTTCCGTGCCTACATCAACGGACGATCAATTCCGTGATGTTGTACATTATGTATTGGGGGCATTGGAACCAGATCTATCTAATGATCCCTTCCAGAGCATTGTTCTCCCATCTGATGAGAACCTCTCAGAAGTCATGACCTCTTATGGGTCATGAACAAAGGAATATGAGGATAGTTCTTTTACTATGTCAACCTCATTAAAAAATGAAACAAGTCACATAAGGATAGTTCCTTGTCTTGTGTCAACCTCGTTAAAAAATGAAACCAAGGATATGAGGATAGTTCTTTTACTATGTCAACCTCATTAAAAAATGAAACAACTCCCATGAGGATAGTTCCTTGTCTTGTGTCAACCTAGTTAAAAAATGAAACAAGGAATATGAGGATAGTTTTTGGTTTTGTGTCAACCTCGTTAAAAAATGAAACAAAGAGTATGAGCATAGTTCCTTGTCTCGTGTCAAGCTCGTTAAAAAATGAAACAAGGGTATGAGGATAGTTCTTTTACTGTGTCAACCTCACTAAAAAATGAAACAATTCCCTAAGCAAAGTTCCTTGTCTTGTGTGAATCTCATTAAAAAATGAAATAAGGTCCCCTGGAGCAAAGTTCTCTTATAAATCAACCTTCATTCCATCCACCTGATAACCACGAGTAGTCTACTTCGGTGAATGTAATGAAGCTTGGGAGGCATGCACCTAGAATCAAGTCATCATGTTAGGGGCATGTAAACCAATCTCAAGCATAGTTTTTCATTTCAAGCTTGTGTAAAAATGAAACTAAATCCAAGCATAGTTTTTTGTTTCAAGCTTGTGTAAACATGAAACTGAATCCAAGCATAGTTTTTCATTTCAAGCTTGTGTAAACATGAAATTGAATCCAAGCATAGCTCCCTATGGTTCAAGCTTGTGTAAAAATGAACCCATATCCATTTTGACCCTCGTGATTGCCATTCTATTAGCCTCTCCCGTCAAATGAGCCTCAGTTTTCTCCTTCCATCATCACTATCTTCCTGGCCGATCATACAATTTCACTTGGTTGTTTTACCCTTTTTGAGGAACAGTTGCAATGATTGGTCTTATTAGCCATCCTCTTGACCATTACATGTTTTGAGAAGTTTCAACATCAATGGAACCAGTTGCTATCCTAGACACCACTCGTTCCTCTAAATGGAGTCCTCTTTAAGCTCTTTTCAAACTCTCGAAATATGAAAAGATTGCCGAGCACTTGTCCTTTTCAACTCATTAATGGATTGCAAATGACATCTATTTAGTATAAGTTTAACCCTTTTCGGGTTGAGATAGATTACTTACGAAAAAGGAATACGTTGACCACAAATGGTCAATAGGTTCTCTCTCATATTGTTTTACACTTTTTTGGGCTTGAGAGACAAATCTACAAAAAAGAACTTGTGGAGTTTTCTTTTCATCCATTTTAAAACTCTCTAAACATGAAAAGGACTGAGTTATAATTATCGTTAAACTCGTTAAAACATCAAATAGCGACAAACTTATCGATCATGATAAGATCGAGTTTCACCCTCGCTAGGCTCGTTAAAACATCACATGGTGGTGGATTCACCCGAAGGGTGGAATTATGCAACAATCATATGTTATCCTCCTCAATATTTATAAAAAATAAAGAGGTACTTGTCAACAATGACAGGGGAAAATGGAAAAAGGGGTAAACCACCTTTGGTAGTAGGTCGGTATTGAACATGACACTGTAGAATTTTGTATAATTTTTCTAAAATTCAGCTAGCTACGATACCATGTAGAAAATTCACACTTGTAGATTAACCTGGTAATGCAATGTACTAAAGGAAAACACTTGATATACTTCTACAAACAATTTAGTAGAAACTTAATCAACCATGAGCAACATCAATAAGAACACATATAACTAATCAGAAGGAATCAATCACACATAACGAAAAGGAATTTACCCAGGGAAAGCACCTGCCTAAAACCCCAACCATGTATTATAAATCAAGTGGAAATCCTCTTCAACATACAAAAAGAATCAACTCAATAGCTATCTTGCTCTCTCTGTACTCTGGTGATCTTCAATCAGAAGATGAAAATCATGGACTACCTAGGCCTCAATATATAGGCCACAAGTCCTCCAATCTCTTATAGTAGATCCCTCTCCATGCAAGGAATACTTGCTAGAAATATCCAGGCATCTGATAGCACACTGTCCCACATCTGATCTCAACTGGGTCTCTGACAGAAAAAAAAATGAAACATTTATCCATAAGTGAATTCTCAGTTATCTAAATAATAGTTGTCATATGCATGCAAGCATTAACAAACTATATTTTATTATTTTAACAACTTGTTAAAATAATCTAACTAGACTTGACTAGTAAAACTAGGTCAACTCATCCTCTCATTATAGAACTGAACCTTATCTCCTTTAATCAAGGGATAAATTTCTAAATCAAGTGAGAAAATAATTGCATGATCTCACAAAGACTTCAAGTTTAATTTCCTTAACTAATTAACTCAACTGAAATAATTAATTAATATTTCCAACTGTTATTAAGACCAAAATTAATTTTACTTCCTATAGATAGACTAGGGACTACTATAAATAGAAAGGGACCCAAAAATGCTATTTTTAGAACTTTCTATTTTTCATCAATTTAACCTCTCATCCAATGTGGCCAATGACCTCACTAGCTAAATTGCTATTTTTAGACATGCTATTTTTAGCAAGTCTATTTTTAGCACATTCTAAATTTAACATTTCTTGTTGCACATTTTTCAACACTTCCTCTCAACAGGAAAGGGTTTCTCTTGAACTTGATCCTGCAACTCTAGAATGTTTTGCATGCAACACATCTACCCGGTCCACTTGCTCCAACAACACTTGGAACAAAAACACTCCCAACTAACCACTATGTTGGGCTAGGAACATACTCTGATGCTAAATCTCTACCCACTACTGACAAGTGCTCCCTCTCTGACATCTGCGCCACTGTAACATCTCCATGCATCTCGCACCATTTCACACCTTTCTGTGCCACCTAGCACTATGCAAAACACTTGTGCCTCTCGCATTGTTATAGCCTACTAGCTATGCATTGTCCTAGGAGTCCCTGCACTGTCGCTTTCTCTTCTGCTCCATCCACATCGGTCTCTACCCAATCAGTCAGTTCTTGCTACTCCACATCAGGGCTCCTGTAGCAAGGTCTCATCCAAGATGTTGGGTACCTTAAAGATCCTACCCCTCCTCCTTAGGACAATCACTCTATATCGCCCTACCTCCTACCTGGAGGTATGGTTGCATGTGATCCCTCTGCCCACTTGGCTTGAAGTTCCCCCCTATTGGAGGTCTCTACATGAGTAGATGTCTCTACTCGATCTCCACTCAGCTTCCCATGGTGTGGCTACTCCATAACCTCTTGAATCTGTTGCACCTATTATCACTCAGATTTTCCCTGAAGTTGTAAGAAGGGGAAAGGGGTCTCAGGTAATGACAAACCAATCTTTTAGATACAGAATCTAGCCAATCTGTATCCAGAAAGGGCTCTCTCTTTAAGTTTTAGCTTTGTTTTGAAAGATATTAGGCTAGTTATGAGGTTTGGGAGTTTTGTTTGAGTTTGGGTGGTGAGGTTCAATAGTAGAGGGGTAGGACTGACTAGTTTAGGCCATTGGGATAATGGAGTCAAAGAAGATGGATTAACTGGACTTGGTTTCTTAACAAAGGATGGTTTCACAGGGCAAGATGGTCAAACAAGGAACAAATAAAGACTTGGAATCGATGGAATGGTTTCAAAATAGGTGAAGGGAAGTTAAGAATCCTTCAACATATTTAAAGAGGGAACTTGAATGTTTACTACTAAAGAGAAGTTAAGTATTCTTTAATAAATAATCAAAATGAAAGAACTAGAAAACAGGAGCAATTAAGATTTCATTGTTTATACTAATTCAGAAGAAAACATAATGAACAATAACAATTGAAAACAGAGTGCAGTGAAGCATATTTCAAATTATTCTTTTTTGTTTATCATTCAGATGTGAAACAAGATGATATAATAAACAAGGAAAACTCTAAAAACATAAGGTATAGAGGGCTTATTGATCCAGTGTTTGATTCAAGAAATCTGTGAAAAGTACCTTGCATTAATTCTTTGTCCAGCAAGCCATACAAAAGTTTGATCCAACAACACTTTATTTCAAAATAACCAGTATTACAGCAATGTATATGAATCCACCCTCAATACTCCAATTGAGGGAGTAGTTATACAAAAATGTTTACAAAAAATATCTCATAACAGAGTGAGATATATTCTAGGGTGATTAATGAATAAGTTACAAGAAAATAGAGACAACTAGTCTCAAAGATAGGAGAAAGGTAAACTGATGTTGTGTTGTTCCTATCCTTGCTGAGTTGGTTGGAGGCAAGCCCTATAATTTGGCTTGCTATTGTCTTCTTTAGTAACTCTGTGTTGGCTGCCCTGTTTTGACCTATACTCTTTACTTGTTCCGATACACTTCGACCTGTTTGATCTCTGTTCATATTTGTTCATCCTACTATAATAAATAGCTCAAAATTTACATTTTACTCAAGATATATTTACAAAATTTCCAACATGTCTTCCCACCATTTTTGCTCTGGCAATTTGTGTTTCTGAAGTTTCCTCTGGGTCTCGTCAGTTACTGTATATCTAAAAAAGGTAGGCTAGATTGGGAACAAGTGATTTATTTCATTCTCAACATAGAATAAGTTCTCTAAGTTGTCGTAGAGAACTCGGCCAGTGGGGAGTGCTTTTATTCTTGAAGCACTTGTTGATGAACTAGCTTGATTCCTAGTAGACTTATTCAATTTGTCTACATAATCTATGTGGTTCATTAATTTGTCATTAATCACCAGAGGAATTGGTAGCCCTTTATTCTGCAAAATAGTGAACTTCTCCATAAAAGAATTGATTTCCACCTGCATATCTTGGCATCTTCTCTCTAGGTTCTGCATCAAAGTTCTCTTAGTTAACACCCTTTTGATTTCTAAAATAGTATCTGTCCTGTCAGCTATGCCAAGTTCTTCCAGTTGTTCTTTAGTATTGTTATTCAAAAAGTGTATAAGCCGATCGGCCTCATCTGGCATTTGTCCTAACAAAACTCTTTTCTTTTGAATTTCTCCCTGTGCCGCTTTCACTAGATCAATTTGTTCAAAGATCACTTGGATGGATGGCCAAACATCATTTACAGACTGAGTGATGTTGTCCCAAAGAATTTTCTTGATTTCTGTGAGAGGCTTGTCAAAAGTGAGATCTTTTTCTAATGATTTCACTTTATTTCCTAAAGCTTTGATCTCCCTTGTTTTTTCCACAACATTTATCTTTGAGATATTATAATCTGTTTCCATTTTAGCCAACTTTTCTTTTACCTATTTTAATTCTGAAACTTGTAGCTTCATGTCTTCCATTGCCTTTATCAGCTCTTCTATGCTCAAATTAGCACTGCTACCTGGTGTTGTTCATGTTGTAACTGTACCTGTGACTACTTCTATTGTGGCTACTGGGATATTTGGGGCTAATACTGTCCCAAGTGTAGAGGGGACTGTTGTTGAGACTATTAGTATTACTTCAAGAAGCTGAGAGGTCGACTCTCCCTGCTTGTCCTTTAGTGCATTTTCTAACTCCTGCTCTGTGTCATTTAATCTTTCATTGAGTTTCAAGAGTAGGTCCATCATCTCTTCTTCATATTTCTATTTTATAACCTTAGCAGTTTGTGGGTGCCTTGAAGAAGGTAGCTTTAGTTGTTTCCTCAAGGTAGCAATGTCTTCTTCTTTCTTCTTGATCAGTGCTTCTATACCTTTAGCATCTTTGGGATCATGTTCCAATCTAATAATTATCTATTCTAATGATTTTATTCTATTATCCTTGGCTAGGGAGGAGGCTTTCTCCAAGTGTAGTTGAGAAATTGTATTATCCAAGGAATTTTGTAGTTTGTGGGCCATCATTGCTTTACCAGCCAATGTGGAATAGACCATTTCTCCAGTTTTCTTATGAAGTTCAATTTGATCCATAGAATGAATATCCTTAGCCAAGACCTCCAGGTTAGTTTTGATGTAATCTACTGCTGACTGAGGTTGTTGCACCTTTGGCTTGAAATAACTCATTATCATCTTACCCTTTTTAATGTCATAGGCTGACATTAGTCTTCACTAATTCGTGGGGGCCATTTTGAAATATTGATTGTACATTTGAAGCCTCACGAGGTCATTCCTGACCTTTATTTTTGTGAATGTCTTCTTGATATCTAAGGCCTCTTTACTTTGCGGCCTGTGGGATGATACTTCTGTACTAGGTTGTCTTTCTAGCTCTTACCTTTGTGAGCTAGTGGATGCTCTTCCCAAGGGAAACGTTTGCTGGCTAACTGCTCTTTCTTCTCTTTGGTTGTTTGTAGTGTCTTCAACTATTTCCTCTTCTGACAGAGGGTTCAAACTTTGCCTTTTTTCCCCTAGATATCTTGTAGGTCCACTGGCAGGGGTAGTATTTTCCCTATCCCTCTTTTTATTTCCTTTCTCATTTAGAGGAGTTTGCAAAGTTAGACTTTCTGCTATATTGGTTTGAGCTGGAGGAGTTGGCACTCAACCCTGTTCTTTGGAAATTTCAGGCTGATCTGACATTGTAGGCTGTTCTGTGGGCTCTATTTCTTTGCCTTTGGATGGTCATGTTGCTGGTATGTTGACTTCCTGTGGAGGCTATTGAGAGGTTCCAGCAGTGGATGTACTAATTGCTGATTTTTTAGGCAACTTGAA
The DNA here is from genome assembly GCA_000404065.3 of Pinus taeda. Taxonomy (NCBI): domain Eukaryota; kingdom Viridiplantae; phylum Streptophyta; class Pinopsida; order Pinales; family Pinaceae; genus Pinus; species Pinus taeda. The sequence goes on from APFE030970373.1 coordinate 123,212, forward strand.
TGGTACCTACCCAAAAGAATCTAGGTCAAGGGTTTTCTCAAGATCTCTCATAGCATTTTCTATATTGACCTACTCACTAACATCTTCTACTAGGGTCCCCTCTATCCATTCATCCAAGTTTTCAAACTGCTCAATTTGTGGGATCCTATGGTGAATATATGGGGAAAACCTATTCTTCATCCTTTTGTCACATATCAAATTGTTGGGGTAATATGGTACCCACCTAAAACTCTTTTGTAATCTAAGGTGATCTTCTAAAAAAAATTAAGCTTCTTTCCATGTATCCATGTTATTGAAAACAAAAGGGCCTACCTGGTTCTTAATTCTTAGTTGAGCTTTCTTCTTGGCACCACAAAAATGGACTAAATCTGCATTTATGATCTGCCTGAAATACTCCAATGCAAATAATCTCATGGGAAAATATTTGGGTAACTTAAAAGGGCAAAGTTGACACCCATACAACCTGATTTCTGTGTGATTTTTATATAGGTACCAGTCACCTATCTTATACTGCTTAGAGAGTTGGAGAATTTTTTTCATGTCACCATTGATCCTAGGAGGGGAAACTCCTGTTAATAGAGTGGTCATTGGATGGAAGAATAGGTCAACGAACTCACTGTAATTGTAAGGGGACTCAATAGTATTATGAAAGATTGGACTCCAAAAGATTACAGACCTTGGATTTCCTTGATAAGGAAAGGAAAGTTATCTGCCTAATAATATAACATAATATGGTATATGAAAGAGGTGTATTTGAAAACTCCTTCCCTTTCCAAATTCAAGAATTGGTCATGGATTCTGTTGGCAATATAGGAGGCATAGTCATATCTGACAGCAAGGGGTTGTTCTAGAGTAAATATTGATAGTAACACTAGGGTGATATCATCAACATATTCACTAGAGTTAAATCCCATAATCAGAGATATCATATCAACAATGAGTCTTCCAATTTCAGTGAAGCAAGTTTACAGATAAGGAGGTGGACCTTTGGGCGGGTGCTTTGGTAACATGAAGGTTTGAGCAATACGGTTTGCTTCTGATTGAGAGAACTGAGAGGATTTTTCAAGTAAGTACCCCATGTAAATAGCAGTGAGGGGCTAACTGGAGTGGTACTCCAACATTTCATTGATGGATTGAGCTGTTATGGGAAAAAGAACTGTTTGGCTTGGGGACATAACGACTCTATGGTTAGGATCATAATTAGCACAGCATTGATGAATTATGTCTAGGAAAACATGGACTGAGGGGAGGAAATACATGGGAATGTTAGATTCCCACAGTCCAAAAATGTCAGACTTATTTATATAACTATCTCTGGCTTGGCAGAAAACCTAAAGATGGTTTTTATCACCAGATAGGTCTTTTATCTGAGAATATTTATCGGCCAGAGGTAGATAATCTAAGTCTTTGTGGGGAGCATTCATGGGTGCTACATTCAGGGCTATAGGGGTTTCCATCTTTGGTTCTTATGGATTCAAAATTGGAATTGGGAGAATTTTGTGGAAAATAGGCAAGACAACAGGTTGAGGACTTTATATGGCGAACACAAACTTGGATTAAAACTGAATTTGGCCCTTCCTTGTAGAATTTTCAGTAGAAAACCAAAATTTCAAGGTTTGAGTGTAAATTGGATAAATACCTGTATCAAGGAGGTAAAGAGTGCCAAGACTGAAGGATAGGAGGTTTTGGGCTGTGCCGCTGCAGGTTTCCTAAGCAGGTGGTGGTCTGAAAGCTCGTACAATTGACTCCAATGTTGTTTTGCATGGGAGCATGGGTCGCAGCGTATAATAGTGAAAATGACCCTTTTGTTCATTTTACTTAACAAAATTGTGGTTGGTGGGGTTTTTGGATTTATTGGGTGGATGACGCAAGCAGAGAAATGACGTTTTGTCGTTTGTGGAGGGTGGTAAGCAGGATGCGATCACACTACTTTTGGAGTTAAGTGGTATCGGGTGGAGGGTGAGTGATCATATTGAATGGACGACGTATGGCAGAGGTACGGGCGGAAAACCGCTTGGTGATCACAAATTAAAGCACGGTCACTAGGTGGGGTGCAATATTGATATCGACCATTGGGTGATCAGGGAGTGATCAAATGACGGACAGTGAGTAGGGTATGGTGGGTCTTTACTATGGTGGGCCCGGTTTATTTAACAGTATTTTAATCATATCGGGGTCAATGTGGTTGGATAGGTAGGTTATTAATTAACCAAGAGGGTTAACTAATCCGGTTGGTGCAATGGGGAATTAAGATTCTTAATGAATTAGGGATTAGCTCATTAATCCTCTTTTAAATGTTGACTATGGTTGTATTCAACCGAGGCGGGATATATAAGATTTTGAGGTATTTTTATGTATATTTACATATTACAGGAAAAGGGTAATATGGTGTAGGAGTTATATATTAAATATGTTAATAGTTAATATGACTATCAAGTGTAAAAGTGCCAAGTTAAAACATTTCACATATATATTTAAACTTAGGCTTCAAAGAGGAAAAAGGGGTTTTTATATGATATTATGTATTATTCCTAAGTAAAATAGGATTTTACTTAGGAAAACTTTATGAGATGAAATGAATGGTTTTATGGATGGTTAAAAGTACTTAGGCCATTTAAATCATTAGGCTGAGGGTCCGGTCCCTCCAAAAGTCAGAGAAATGCTCTGATCCCCTTTAATATTCAAAGACCTTAATACTTTAGGGGAAATTAGTGAAATCTTTAGGGAAAAATATGAAGGGAAGTTGATTATTTGACTTTGTTTTTCTTGAACTACATCAAGTGAAATGTCTGCCTTGCACTTGTGATAAAAGTGAAAATCAACACATTCAAAGGCATTATCGATCACAAGTAATTCTGCAACACCATCTACCTACCCTACCTACTTTAGCCTGACATTTTTTCTTCTTTATTTGGGTGCACTTAGACTAGCAAACCCTTATCAATCTTCTTTTTCTTTTACATGGAAAACCTACCTATGTCTGCACTTATTACATCCAAGGGCTTAGATTAAATTGTTGAGCTCCTTTTTATTTACTCTACCTATCTACTTATCTGCCAAGTTTACACTGTTTGGCTAGATATTTATTCACTATCTCTACAACATGAAATTCAAATGTGGACTAGCCAAGATTAAGCTATTTGGTTATTCATGAATTGTGGCATAAGTGACAAGCTACACACAATTGTTTATTATAGAAAATGAAAAAGTAGTGGTATTTATACTTGTACACTTTCCTGGTCTTTCTTTGCTTGGGGTTCATTTTCTTTCATTTTTTTGACCTTCTTTATTCTTTTTACCCTTTGATTTTTCTGTTAGGGTATACCCTCTTTACATTTTTTAAATTTTTTTATTTTTTTAAAAACATGGAAAACCTTTGCAACAAGAAAAGGTATGAACATATTATAGAGCTCATCAAGTCAATCATGAAATATGACACCTATTGGTATAGGAGCATAACAGCACCAATCGTGTCTCCTCCACAATCATCTGAGACTTCTTCTAGCTCAGCATGTTGAGAGGTAATATACCCTCCCTCTCAACCACCAAGTCTCCATTAGTTGCCTTCCTACTCAAGGCTGTGCATGTATCTTGAACCTCAAGAGCATACAGGTTCTTGACCCATGAACCAATCTGCTTCACCTGTTTAGTGATGATGTGTCTAAGGAAAACCTTTCCCTTACTAAAGACTACATCATAGCCTCTGTCTTCCAGCATCGTGACCAACACCAAGTTTCTCTTCAATCCTGGTACATTCTTGACATCGGTCAGGGTAAGGAAAGCTCCATGCTCCCTCTGAAAAATAATCGTGCCTACACCTGTGACACTATAATTCTCATCATTATCCATCGCTATGAGTATCTGGAGATATTTCTCCTCCAAAGTACTGAACAAAATCTTGTCATCGGTCATGTGGAAAGAAGCTCCATTGTCAAGAAACAAACCACTTCCCACCATGGATGATACCATGCATGTGAAGAGTGTGAAATCCAACTCAAACTGTGAAGCAAGTGCCTCACCTTCAGATCTTCCCCAGATCCCTTCTTAGATTTCCTCCATGGACAATTTGCAGCATAATGGCCCACCTCATGACAATGAAAGCATCGCACTTTCGATTTGTCAACATTCTTCCCATCATTGGAAGAACTGGATTCAGAAAGAGAAACCTTCTCCTTCCCCTTCTTCATCTTACTCAATAAGGCACAGTTCTCCTCATCATACATGGATGAAGAACTATCTCTGGTGCTTCGTTTGATCTCCTTCTACATCAAATCCGACCATAGTCATTCCCAATCTGGCAATTTCTCCCTTCCATTCACCGAGTCCCTGTAGCTATGCCAGCTCTTAGGAAGGCCAAGGAGTGCTAGACTCACCATATCCTCATCCGATGTCACAACCCCTACACTTGCAAGCTCATCCCTGCATGTGATGAGCTTGCTCAGATACATAGAGATCGTCTCATCCCTTTCACACTTGATCTTTGGAATTTTGTCCTTCAGTGCCAGCTTCCTCTAATCACTGCTATTCTGATATAAATCTTTCAATGTTTTCCACATTTAATGCAGAGTCTCGTTCCCATGGAGGCTCGAGACAATGTGATCTCACACTCCCTCCAAGAGAATTCTCCTAGCTCTAGCCACACACTTCCTCCATTCCACCTGCTTAGTCTTGTCAGAAGGCTTAGGAATTTCTTGATCAATGAAATCCTTAAGGCCATTATCTTCCAAAACTGCCTCCATGTGATCCTTCCAAGCTATATAGTTTGTGCTGCCATCAAGGGCATACTCAAGGCTCAAACCCTGAATGCCATCGATGAAATAGATGCGATAAGAAATTGAGATCTATATCCCGAATAATAAACCTCGAATTTCTCCTGCTAATATACTATTCTTGCTTGATCACCCATGCTCCGATACCATGTAGAATTTTGTAGAATATTTCTACAAATCAGCTAGCTCTGATACCATGTAGAAAATTCACACATGTAGATCAACCTGGCAATGTAATGTACTAAAGAAAGACACTTGATATACTTCTACAAACAATTTAGCATAAGCTTAATCAACCATGAGCAACATCAATAAGAACACATATAACTAATCATAAGGAATCAATCACACATAACACAGAAGAATTTACCCGGGGAAATGACCTACCTAAAACCCCAACCATGTATTATCAATCGAGTGGAAATCCTCTTCAACATACAAAAAGAATCATCTCAATAGCTATTCTGCTCTCTCTGTACTCTGATGATCTTCAATTAGAAGATGAAAATCATGGACTACCTAGGCCTCAATATATAGGCCACAAGTCCTCCAATATCCTATAATAGATCCTTCTCCATGCAAAGAATACTTGCTAGAAATATCCAAGCATCTGATAGTACATTGTCCCACATCTGATCTCAACTGGGTCTCTGACAAAACTAACATGCAACATTTATCCATGAGTGAATTCTCAGTTATCTAAAACAATAGTTGTCACATGCTTGCAAGCATTAACAAACTATATTTTATTATTTTAACAACTTGTTAAAATAGTCTAACCAGACTTGACTAGTAAAAATAGGTCAACTGATCCTCTCATTATAGAACTGAACCATATCTCCTTTAATCAAGGGATAAATTCCCAAATCAAGGGAGAAAATAATTGCATGATCTCACAAAGACTTCAAGTTTAATTTCCTTAACTAATTAACTGGAATTAATTAATTAAATAATATTTCCAACTACTGTTAAGACCAAAATTAATTTTACTTCCTATAGATAGACTATGGACTGCTATAAATAGGAAGGGACCAAGAAATGCTATTTTTAGAACTTTCTATTTTTAGTAGTTTAACCTCTCACCCAATGGGGCCAATGACCTCACTAGCCAAACTACTATTTTTAGACATGTTATTTTTAGACGTGCTATTTTTAGTAGGTATTTTTTTAGCACATTCTAAATTTAACATTTCTTGTTGCACATTTTTCAACAGACACTTTCACTTCATTACCGTGACTATTTGGGTTGGGTTATTAGCTTGATGGTTATCATACCTTTGGTCTATCATACCATCCATCACTTTGTTTTGGGTCAGTGCCACCAGTTCATTTCAGTGTCGCTGGTATGTTCAAGAGAAGTCATTCAGTCAAAATTCATCCTTTGCAATACCAGAAACCTTCATTTTCGTGACTGCCATTCCTGAACCTTGTGTCGTCAGTCAAATTTCATCTCCAAAAATCATTACACTTGTTTCGTGTTGCTGATGTGGGATACATCGAGGCCCTCCTGTGATGAGGTTCTTCATGTTGACATCATCTCATTATCCAAGAAGTTGACTTAGAAACACCCTTCCAGTACCTTGAGGCTTTCATACATCAATGGCAATTTTCTTGCTTTCGACAATAAGTTGACATCACTAGCCTTCAACCGAAAGATTTTGTATGGTGTTTGACATCAAAACATCTATTCACACCATGCAAAATGTACTGCAGTACCTTGAGGATCTTTATCATTATCAATGATTTCTCTCGCATTTGTTAACGACTTACATAATTGGCTGGTAATCAGACAGTGTCTTCCCATGTTCGACTTCAGATCACATATTCACATGGTTAGACTCGTACTTGAGCGAACGATTGAATGAGATAGAAGACACCAGATCTAGTTTCATCCATCTAGGCTACGATTTCAGGAAATGTACCAAATCATCTGTATAATGGCTTTACATTGGTGGTCATTCTGATCATGGGTCTATATCTGTGGACGACTATCTATTTACTTGTAATGAAAGTTTATATGCTAAGCATGGGTATGCCTTCCCTTAGCAATTCATGAGAAAAAAATCGAAATATCATGATATTATGTATTTTAATCGGTGTAGGTCACCAACCACTTTGGAACCTCCTCATCATCGTAAAGCATTTCATTTGACATTAACATTTTTTGACTTCATGATTTAGGGGGTAGTTGTTACAGATCCATTTCGGCACATCACTCCCATCATCTAGATCAGTGTTTTAGGGCTCATCAAACCCTAATTTTATTTGCTACATGTCCTAAACAAGTCAACCTTTTGAATGCCTCCTTCGTAGATAGTTTCTTGGCCTAGAGACATCTTGAAATGACCTCTAATGGGACCAACGCTAGTAGGCCCATGGAGGGGTGCATTGCAAAGCAATTAAGTCCATGCGAGGGTGCTCTGTAGAGCACTTAGGCCCTCTTTGACCTGCATTGGGAGAGTTAGAGTGAAATTCACATAGGTGTTACACAACATTTTTTCATTATCCCTGTACTCCCCATTCCTTGATCCTGGAGGAACTCTACAGTGAACCCTACATGCTTTGCCTTCATGAAGAAACTCCCATTGTGTCCCTCTTCATGAGAATATCATTTCCATTTTTCACCATTTCCCCTAAAACTTTTGTTTTTCCTAGTTTACAAGACCAGTGCTAATGCCCTTTGTCTCCCCCATGCCGATGTGCGGAGATTAGCACTACTCCTCGCACTGACCGGAGAGACTAAGTTGTGTTTCAGTCACACCGGTCTTGTTATTATTAGTTTTTTAAATTAGAGCTGAAGCTTCCAACTCTAGAAGCTCCTTAACAGAAGTCTGGTAAATGGTTTGGCCAGATGGGGTTGAGGATGACAGTTTGGGCTCCTTTCCCCTTATAATGATGGAACTACATCAAGGGATAAGTCCTTCTCCCATGAGAAGAGCATCCATCTCCCATCCATATTTCCTATATAAACCTCCCTTCTTCCCAAGCACAAGCTAGTGTGAGTGTTATAGTTGCAGCGTTTTGGTTGAGTGTTGATGCTATTTTGGTTTGGAGTAGACAAGCAAGCTATTACTAGGTGTAGCTATCTAGTTGTGTGAGGGAGAAGTGTGTTTTGTTTGGAGTGAAGCCTAAAGGGAAGAGATTTAAAACTATTGTTGTTTGAAGCCATCGCGGAATTCTAGCAAAAGTGTGTGGGAACTTGGTCTTGTCAGAGGAAGACTGCAACGTCAAGACGAATGGTTATAATCTCTCTTTGATATTAATATATGCAACTATCGATTGATTTCCTTCATGTTTTGTAATATTACATATTCATGTCTTAATGTTTCTTGACTTGTTAAGTAGGTTGAATTGCAATTTTTTTATTATTATGTTTGTGTGTTGTTGTTGTTTACTTGTTTCAAGAGCCTGAAGAAGGAAACGAGAGATAGCTGGAGTGAGCAAGAGAGGACATCATCAAGCAGGATAAGTGACCAAGAGGTAGGCCCTCTTGATTGATTCTAACCTAAGGAAATCTTCCATAGAATGTATCTGTTGTGGCTAGACCCATTATTGGGCTAGAGGAATTCATTCGTGTCTGCACTTATAATTTTACTTCACCACAAATTGGCGACTACATTGGGGATCCAATCCTTTTGTTTTTCTTGGATTTCATGATTTTGTGAGAATTTTTCTAGTTCCACTTTTTCCCTTTGGTTCTGTTTCTTTTCTCTTGCTTACTGGCTTGAGTTTGAAATTCATAGTAGCAGATCTGGTCCCTATTTTAATTTTTTTTTTCTTAGCTTCCTCGACTAGCGTGCTTAATCCGCTGACAGTCACATTGATTAGTGCAATTTGCTGAGAAACAGTCGCGCCGACCAGCCCCTGGCACTTATTGTGAGTTAGGTAGTTGCACCAATGCTTGTAAGTGAAGATTAGGGTTTGCCCCAAATCTTGGCCAATGTGTTTTTCTCTCATGATTACGACCCTATAAGCCTTTTAGACCATCTTCTCCATGACTAAAGAGCTTCATTTAGCTTGGTTTGTGTGCTTGCATGGTTTAGCCCACCCTTTGATGTGTTAAGTCTGACCCTATGTGAAGTTATTTTTTATTTTTTCTTTGAATCCCTAAATCGGAACTAGTTGTAGTACTAGTCAGTCGTGTTGGCCGCGTTGATCGGTGCTACTTTTGGCCCAAAAGTTGCTCCAGTCTCAGGGGTAAGAAAAAATCAGAATTTCTCCCATTCCAGTGCTAGTGTGTCTTGACCCTTAGACTCTCTTCTTCCTCCCAAAAGTGATTAGGATGCTTTACTTTCAATTGAATGAGTGAAAGAGTCTCGTTTGTTCTCTTATTTCGAGTGCCTATTTTCTCTTTCCAAGCATGGATTACATTGCTTGGTTTCTCGATTGAAGCATTTATGGGTTTGGTTTATTTGATTCAAGGAAGAATTTGTTTTTAGTTTCATTTATAATGTTTTGTATTTGGTTGATGCTTGTTTTTTCAGAATTGTGAAAATTTTCATTTAAAGTGCTTTATGTGAAATATTCATTTTGCATTTTATGAAAAGAAGAACATCATTCTAGTATACTTAAGCAAAAATATTGCATTAGTAGTGTCATTAAGAAGCTAGAATTGCATCATCATAAGCATAGGAAATGAAATGAAACTTATTTTGTTGTTGAGGGAAATGTTATCACTCCAAAAGTTTCTTTAGAAGTTGTTATAGAAAGAAATGATTAGAGGTAACCACAAACCTACTTTGGAGATTAGGATCTAGCCTTCCTAATACTCAGAGAGGGCCCTCTCTTTATGATTTAACTTTTTTTTAGTTAATTGGTTTTAGGCTAGTTATGATTGTACTTGGGTTTTTATTTGGATTTGGTGGTGGGATCACTTACTTAGATGAATAGTGGGGTGTCTTTTACCATTGGGCTATGGGGTCAAATGTCAAACAAATAGGACTTGATCAAGTTCTAAAAATAGTGTCTACAGGGCAAGATAGTTAAGTTACTATAGATCTCAAAGGCTAGATGGTGAAGTGGTTTCCAATCGGATCCAAGGAGAAATTAAGGGTTCCTTAGGCCGGAATATGAAGAAAGTGAAAGAGTTCAACTAGGATGGGAGAGCAATTAGGAATTCTCAAATCCGGATATCAAATGAAAACATAGAAATGATCAACTGTTCAAAACAGAGTGTACTTAAACAAATTCAAATATAAATTTCCAGTTAATTCATTCAACTTTAGATAACATTTAAGTTTGTGAAATACATGAGAAAATAACAAAATCTGACAAAGAAAATACTTCACTGCAATAGCTCAACACATGAATCCTGTAATGTAATCTCTTTATTACTTGCTCCAATCTGCTGACTTGAAAAGTGGTACAATAACCCTTAGGTTTATGGTCAAAATAGCTTTACAAATATATAGAAATCCACCCCAATACTTCTAATTATGAAGTATTTACACAAAAATAATTTACAAAATATCCCAAACTATCTTGGGAATTAATCTAGGAGAAAGAAATATCTTCATGGAAGAAGATAGAGACATATATTGAACGAATTGTTTCTTGCCTCTATTTATTAGGTTGTGCTGTCTTTAATCTTTGATCTTTTGCCTTTTAGTCTCTACTTTGTTGTTTGGTCTTCACGTTGGATGTTCTATTCAATCTTACCTATTAACTGATACACTTTCACGTTATACACTTTTACCCTGTTGACCTGTCATTATCCTTTTACTGTGCCTTTTCAATCTTATTGTATATTTTTAACTTTTGGTTGTGCATTTCTACAATAAGTCATTTAATTTCTCCCATGTTTCAACATCTGGTAATTGGATATTTCTCATCTTCCTGTAAATCTCATTTGCCTATGTATACTTGGTAAAAGTATGCTTATTCACAAAAAGGTGTTTTACGTCATGCTAGAAGTAAAACAAATTCTCAGAAGTTTGGTATAAGACTTTGCCAGTAGGCATCCCCTTCATGGATGAAGTATTTACTTGATCTCTGGCCACTTCTCTGATTTTTCTATTGTAGTCCTCCCGTGACATTAACTTATTATTTATTACTAAGGGATTTGGTAAACCCTTTTGCCTCAAAATTTCAAACTTAACCATCAACCTATCTATGGCCAGTTGCATGATTTGGCACTTATCTTCAGGGTTTAACATTAAATTCCTCTTGGTGAGGACCCTTTTTACTTCCAATATTGTACCTGTTCTTTCAAGTATCTCTAATTCCTACAATTCATACTTGTTTTTGGAGTTGAGTAAGTGAATGATCCTTGCAACTTCCTCTGACATGTCTCGCAATTCTACTTTTACTCTTTGTATGGCTTCTGTAGCTTCTGTAGCCTCTTTTATTAAGTCAATCTGCTAAAAAATTACTTGGATGGATGGCCAAATATCATTGACAAAGTCAATGATATTGGCCCACAATTGTTCCTTATCCTAACCTACAGGCTCCTTCAATGTTTGTTCCTTCTCCAAGCATTTTATTCTTTCTTTCATCCTGGTTTATTTTTGCACTTCTTCCTTGTGCATAATCTAGGCAAGCTTGTAGTTAGTTTCCAAGTTGGTCACCTTTTCCTTGAGTTTGTTCATTTCCGTGGTCTAAATGGACATGTCTTTCATTGCTTTGACCAACTTCTTTGCCTCATCACTTATTGACCGTATTGTTGTTGACCCTATTGTTGATGTATATGGTGTAGAAGCTAGCAGTGTTGTAGCCATTAGATCTATAGGAGCCAAGGTTGTTGCCAAAGTGGAAGGTACTGCAGTAATAACTGTTGGGATAACAGTGGCAGGGGCAATTTCAAGACTAGCTTGTTTTAACTGTATCAAGTTATCCAACTCCTTTTCCATTTCCTTCAACTAATCACTCAATTGTAGAACTAGGTCCATTATCTCCTCGTGATTTGTTTAGCTCTCCAGGACCTCTTTTGTCTATGGGTGTTCTCAATGAGGTAGCTTTAGTTATTTTTTGAGAGCTATCATATCTTCATTCTTCTTCTTAATCAATTTTTTAGCAGCTTTGATGTCATTTGGATCATAGCCCAACTCAATTACCAAGTCCTCCAATGACTTGATCCTGTTGTCTTTGGCCTGTGAGGAGACCTTTTCCAATTTATATTGAGTTGTAATTTTGTCTAGTGAACCCTGCAACTTATGTACAGCCATGGCCTTTCCTGTCAAGGTGGAGTAGATCATCTTTCCAACATGTTTGTGAAATTCTATCTGGTCAATGGGATGGACATCCCTGACCAACACTTCAAAATCAGTTTTTTTGTAGTCAACAAATGTTTTTGGCTGCTAAATAGTAGGCTGCATAAAGGAAACCTGCATTTTTCCTACTTTAATGTCAAAAACTGACATCAATCTACTTTGATTGGCTGGTGTATGCTTGGAGTATTGGGCATATGTTTTAGCCTTCAACTTCTGATTTCTCATCTTGATCTCCCTGTACCTATCCTTAATATCTTTTTCCTTATCTGCTGACATGGTGAAAGAAGAAACCTCAACACTGAGCTATCTCTCAATCAACTGAGTGTTAGAGGTTGATGGTTTTTGTGTTTCTCCTGAATCAACTGTGCCTTTGCTTCTTTCCACCATTGTTTCAGTGTCATTGATTTCCACTGATTCAATGGTTTCCTCCTGTTCAGTCACGGGATTCAGCTTAGGCATTTTTCTGAGCTCAAAATGCTCATCTATGGTGTCCATAGCAAAAATGGAACCCTTCTCCCTATTTCTCTTTGGATTTCTCTCCTCATTTGCTGGGGTTTGTAAGACATCAAGAGTATTCATGGGTTCCCCTAGTTATGGAACCTGCAGAAAATAACTTCAACCAATTTGTTTCTCAACATCAACTAGTGTATTTTCTACATCCACTACTGTGATCCATGTCAATTAATGTATTTTCCAACCATTCTGATTTGTTGGAAAACCTCTCAATATCAGGTTTATGATGGTGGATGAAAGGTCCCAATTTGACCTTGATTATCAACTTATTTATGACCCCATGAGGGTCATACTACCACATAAAGTTGTTCCTGAATTTCATTTGCTACAACATCTTGTCGGCCTCTGGTCCAGCCTCTCTGTTATTAAAAATGAAGGGGCCGAATTGGTTTTTCATTTTAAATTGGGTTTTCTTCCTAGCTAATAGGAAGTTGACTTCATCTGAATTGATGATCTGCCTAAAATATTCTAGTGAAAATATCTTCATAGGGAAGTATTTGGGTAGTTTATAAGGGGCAAGTTGGCATCCATAAACTCTAGTTTTTGTGTGGTTTTGGTATAGACACAAGTTTCCCACCTTGTTGTTCTTGCCAACTGTAACACCCTTTTGATTTCTTGGTTGATTCTGGGATGAGGGCTACTGGTCAGCGTGTTCATGACTAGATGGACAAACGAATCAATGAAGTCCTTATAGGTGAATGCAGTGGAGTATTTTTGGATCAAGGGTGTCCAATAAACAATTGATCTCTGGTTTCCCTTGGTATCCAACTTCTGGATGCTGACAGGAATTTATCTGATTGATAATATAGAAACATGAAATAATGCAAAGTAGTATTTGAAGACTCTCTCAGTTGGCAGTTTGGTGAACTATTCATGCATCCAATCTGCAATGAACTGAGCATAGTTGTACATGACAACAAGAGGCTTGCATGGGCTGAAGATGGAAAGAAAGGCTAGGATAACCTCATCCACATGCTCATCTAAGGTATATCTTAGGATGAAAGAGAGCATGGTAATTATGTATCTGCCTCTTTCTGAAAAATGGTGGCGGCATAAGGTGGACTATCTGTGGGAGTATGGTGGTCTTCTATGATGAAAATCTGGAAAATTTGTGATATTTTAGCCAAGTCTAGTTTGACAAATAGGTCTAACAAGTCACCAAAAAAAAAATGGGGTCTCATTAGGGTTTGGTTGGACTTGCAAAATTTGGTTAATAAACTCTATTGTGATGGTAAATAATAGCTATTTGTTAGGGGCAAAAATAACTCTTTGGCTAGGAATATAACAATCATGACAGAAATGGATGATATCTAGGAAAGGGTGCACTTCGGTAAATTAGATTCCCAAAGGTGGATGTCATCATTTTGGTTTAGGAATCTATCCTTACTCTAGCAATGGAGCTTTAGAAGGTAATCTGGTGAAGCAGTATCTTTTATTTGAAAATCCTTGTCTACTAACGCTTGGTGGTTAATGTCTAAGTGAGGGGTTGACAGAGGTCTCACGTCCAAAGAGGTCTGGGAAGCCATATTTAGGAGTAGAGGTATGAATTAGTGATCCAAGTGGATGTTGGTGGCCACCCACCTATCCCATTTGGACCCCCACAACTATCTCTTTCAGTTTTTCATTTTTCATAATTGTAGCACAATTTACTATTTTTAGTAGTTTTTTGGGTCCTGAACTTTCGAAGTCGTTTTGAGGCCCTAAACGATGTTTTTTTGGAAATTTGGCAACAACATGGGGCCATGGACTGGTGGTGCTCTTAAAAAAGTTGTAGTGCTTGAATAGATATTTGTTACGAGCTATTGTATGTGTCAAACAAAGATTGGGTGCCAAAGTTACGACCCCGGGAAGTTGGTGTACCAACTTACCCAAAACGGGGCCCACAATTTGGAATTTCATCTTCTAGGGTTAGGTTTTGGGATGTTAAGGGTTTTCCATTGTTTCTCAACAATAAATAGGCCTTCAAGCCTCATTGTAACATAGTTCGGAGGCATGTAGCCGCAACATCTCTTCTCATAGATAAGCTACCATCTCCCTAGCTAGTTTATTTCCATTTCTGTTTGTAAACATATTTCAGTATTCTACATTAATGAAATGAAGTATTATTTCTGCTACATCTCTATGTTTGTGGTTATCTTTGTAGTTTGTTTCATTCCTGTTTAAATCCGGATCAATTAGGCTTGTAGTGGCTATAGAAGTAAGGTTTGGAAGCCCTAGAACAGTGGGTTGGTAGTTACAATCTATAAAAGAAGGCTTTGGGGTATACAAGTAAATTATTCTTCAATTTATGCAAATATATTAATTAATTTCAACTAATTAATCTTTCAATTGGATTGTACGCTTTCAATTTAAAGGGTCACTTTGGCTTTCCCAAGAATACCTGGAATTTGGTGGTATGGGTTGCAAATTGAGTTCAATGGTGAATGCGAAGGGTACGATGGCTTCAACTATCGACTGGCTACTCGAACTGGGTGTATGAAGCTTCTTCAAGTGGCAGATGGTGGTCAATTTTGGTTGTAGAGGTTCAGGGTGTCACAGAATGGCTTGAACAACAGTTACAGTGAAGACGAGCGAAAAGAGTGAATTGGGGCTTTTCTGACCTTTTAACAGGTAACGGTTAAATTTTGGCGCGAAAACTACAAATGAATAGTGGGCGGTTTTGGTTTGGGTGGGGAGGCAGTTTTTTGGGCCATCACATCACTTTCGGAGGGAATGCTGTATTTTTCACAAGCACGTGATCTAGCCTAGGGTTGCCATGTAGTAGAATAGTGCCCAGGCAAAACCGCAAATCTCGCGTGCTCTCAGGCTGCAATCGTTCGGGCAATGAGCCCGTGCGATATGGATGTGCACCATCAGATCTAGGGGTGGGAAATCAAACGGCTTTTGCATGGTTAAGATGCATAAAGGGAATCAGGACCAGGATTTGCAAGGCCCGGGGTTTAATTACAAATAATTGTAATTAATTAATACATAAAGTCAAGGTTTAATATAGGAGGTGTAGCTGCAATAGCACTAGTTTCTATATCTCTGTTGGCTCCACCTCCTATGAAAAGTTTGTATAATATAAGCCGCAGGTTTATTAAAGTGGGACTAGGGGTTATTATGGAAGGGTTTTTTTAACTACACCAAGGGTTGGTGGGTTAAAAGGGTTTGTCGAGGAAATATGATTGGGGAGTTAATTAAATAATGCGGGGGGACAAAAACTTACGATAAGGGGGTTTTTATGGGTTTTTAAGTGAAATAGGGAAATTAATAAGGGAGAAAGGTAATATTTGCAATGGGGAATGGATTTCACACTAGGGAAAGGGGTTTTAGGTAGGGGTGATTTTTAAGAGGTAATTCCTAGGGGAATGTGTGAAACCAAGGAGTAAGGGTCAAAATAAGGGGTAAAAGGGTATTTTATAAGAAATGATGGGATAATGGAGAAATTGGTAAGTAAGTATGTGGGGGTGAAATGAAATGAGGGAAAATTAATCAAACAAGCTTGTGAATATATTTTCACTCTCATAAATGCTCCTGCACATGAAATATAGGATTAAGCATGATAAATGTGCTTTTGATTCAACAACATGTGCATCTGCAACCTTTCTTCTACCTGCCCTTTATTTATCTTAACGTTTTTTCTTCACTTTATTGGGTATATTTGAGCTTGTTGACCCTTTATTTCCTTTTATTTTGACAACAAAGCTATCTAATTCTAACCTTATAATTTCCAATGGCTCAGATTAAGCTAATAAGCACATTTTTATTTCTCTACCTAAATATTGATCTGCCAAGGTTAAATAGTTTGGCTAGATCTTTATTCTCTATCTATCAACATGAAATTTAAAGCGTGAATGAGTCAAGATTAAGCTATTTGACCATCATGGGTTGTGGCATTTATGACAAGTTGCACACAACCTTATTTTGCATAGTAAAGTAAAAAGTAGTGGCATTTGAATTTGCACACTTTCATGATCTATTTTATTTCTATTTGGGGTTCATATTTTTCACTTTTTTGATCTTTTATCTTTCTTTTTGTCCTTTGATTATTCTTTTACCACATACTCTCTTTACATTTTTTAATTTTTAATATGGAAAACATTTTGCAAAAAGAAAAATTATGTACAATATTACAAGACTAACCATAGCCAATTCAAAATTATGAATCCTATTATTATAGGACCCTAACAGTGGCTCCACATGGGGATGGCATTTCCTAGTGAAATTTCAAGTACTTTAAGATCAGTAGCCTTTGAAACTATGAATGAAGTTACCTTGCAAACTGTTCTTCTGTGATTCTGCTTTATTCATACTTATGATGGTGAACCCTTCAACGCTCAGGGCCTTCTCTTCGGGCTTCAACTTCAAAAGATTACCATCCAATCCAATCTAAACTTTGAAATGCTACATACAATGATCAAAGTAAAGTTAACTATTGTTAATATGTGGATAAGTAATGCTTCGGCATTCTACCATTGAGAGGTCCTCCTGGTAGATCTGATCCATCTATTTCTCTCCAAAAAAATGCATTACTACCTCTGTAACCATAAATGATATAAGGGCCTTTCCATAGGAAGTCAAGTTTGCCATGTTTGCCCTTATCTTCTCTTCTTGAATCCCATTTAAGTATTTTTGCACCTATGTAAAAATCATCATCTTTAGTATTTTTATCAAAAGTATTCTTGATTTTATCCTAGATTACTTGTGATTTGACATAGACTTCTTCTCTAGTTTGTTGTAAGTGTATTGTTTGATTTATCCTCCTTTGGATATAATTTGGTTCTACCTGCAACTCCTAGATGATTTTCATCATCGGTACTCCTAAAGAGGATGGAAAAAGAGCATCCATTACATATACTAGTTGATAAGGAGATGTACCGATGGACTTTTTAGTAGTTAGTCTATCAGCCCATAAGGCATTGACCAACTTTTTGCTCCATGTCATTTTTTTGTCTTCCAGTAGCTTTTTAATGATAATGATAAGGCTTTTGTTAGAGGATTCTGCAAGTCCATTAACTTGAGGGTAATAGGCAATGGAATGGCCAAGAGTGATGTGATATTTGTTACAAAAGTATAGCATTTTCTTGGATTTAAAAGCAGATGCATTATCAGTAATGAGATTTTCGGGGCATCCAAATCTTGACAGGATATTGTTTTCAAGGAATGAGATAATGATAGAGTCTGTGGCTTGTCTAGAAGGGATGGCTTCTATCCGTTTGATGAAGTAATCAATGGTTGCCTAAATCCAATTAGGCTGAGCTGAGGAGGTTAGGTGTATTTCTCCAATGAAGTCTAAACCCCATTATTGAAATGGCATTTCTATGGAGATGGGTTTGAGAGCTAAAGGTAAAATATTTCTTTTTCCCTCAAATATCTGACACTTATGATAGGAGGTCACATGTTTCTTAACATCTGCAAAAAGAGTGGGCTAGTAAAAACTAGCCCTTAGAATTTTGTCAACAGTAGTTTTCCAATACAAGTGTCCTCCACAATCTCCTGCATGAAATTCTTGCATAATTTTATCAGCTTCATCTTTTAGTAAACAATTTAATAGAATGCCACCATTGCCTTTCCAAAATAAAGCATTATCTATAATACAATATTTCAATGATTTCATTTTCAAAAATCTTGCTTTAGTTCTAGACAAACCAGGAGGATCTTGTAAGTTTAGTAAAACAAATATGATATCTGCATACCAAGGTGAATCTGTAAAGGCTTCACTGATCTGTGGAGTCACCATCTCTTCCTTATCATCTAGGGCACCAATGAAATTTATATCTAAGGCCTAATAGTTTGATTCAGCCATGAGTTTGGCTAAACCTTGGCCTTTGATAAGTTTTGTAGGCTTTATTTCTATGTCATTTTCCAAAATAGTGGCAATCCATTTGCCTCTCTTTCCTTTAGGCCCATTTTGTTTCAAAATGTCCTTTACTACTAAATTTGGAACATAAGCAATGATGTGTGAATACAAGATGTACACTCTGAAATCTTTAATAGCCTTTTCTAATGACAGTGCTTGTTTTTCCATTATGTTGTACTTGAGTGTAGCATATCTTAAAGATTTACTGAAAAATGCAATTGGTTGCTCATAAGCTTGATCATTCTTTTTCAACAAGATTGTTGTAATAGTATGTTCTAAAGCAAAAGAAAAAATTATAAAATCTTTCTGAAAATCAAGACTTATGAGGACTGGAGTTTTGGTAAGGGCTTCTTTGATGGCTCCAAAGGACTATTTTTCCTACATTGTCCATTTAAGTGTTGAATCTTTACTTAACATGTTATTTATTTCTCTAACTAATTCTACTAAATTTGAAATGAATCTCCTAAGAAAATTTATTTTTCCTAAAAATGATTGTAATTATCTGATGTTTCTAGGATGGGTGATGGTCAAGATTGCCTCTATTCTAGCAGTATCTATTCTACTTCCATCTTTGGATATTATATGTCCCAAGAGTTTACCTTCTTCTAGACCAAATAATGTCTTTTTGGGATTTAAGGAAATCCCAAATTTTTTGCATTTAATGAAAACTCTTCCTAGATGATCTAGATGTTCGTTATCAGATTTAGAAAATACTGCGATGTCATCTTGGTAAACAACTAGAAAGTCACAGATATCTTTGGCAAAACTTATGTCCATAGCTCTTTGAAATATTGCTCCTGCATTCATTAATCCAAAAGGCATCTTCAAATACATGAAAGTACCCCATGGAGTAGTAAATGTAGTCTTTTCTTGGTCCTCTGGTTGAACTAAAATTTGGTTGTATCCAGAAAATCCATCAATAAATGAAATTCTAGATGATCCTACTACCCTCTGAAGAATATAGTCCATTTTTGGGAGAGGATAGTTGTCTTTTAATGAGACCTTATTCAAATTTCTGAAATCAACATAGAGCCTGATTTCTCCTATTTTCTTCTTAGTAATGACCAAGTTTGAGACCCAATCTGAATATCTAATGGGAGCTATGATTTGGGCATCATACATTCTTTTTACTTCCTTTTCAATTGATGGCATAAGAACTTAACTAATTCTTCTAAGCTTCTGTTTAAAAGGTTTATGATCTTCTTTGATAGTTATCTTGTGTTGAATTATGTTGGTGTCATAAGACTTCACGTCTTCATAACTCCAGGTAAAGACATCTTAAACTCTTTAAACAGATTTATGTATTTAACATTTTCATCTGGAGGTAAGGCTTTTGATATTTTAATGAGTTTAGGTTTTTCTTCAGTTCCTATGTTACATTCTTCTATATCTGCTCTCAAAGGCTCCATTTTTGGCTTCCTACCTACATCGTTCGAATCAAACAAATATTCTAATGGGACTAATCCCTTAGGCAAAAAGTTTTTTTTAAGGTTTAGAATTTCAGGATCATCATTCATTATTTATTCTATTTCTACATTTTCTAAGTTATCTATTTCTACTTTAGGGAAACTAGTGGGTTCACCTATATCTAAAATATTTACATCTATGTCACTATCTATGTCATTTTCTAGTGTACAATCTATATCTATTTTACAATTTTGAAACTCACCTTCAGCATTCATGAAATCATAAATTTGAGAATCTTGTGAGAAAACCTACCAATATTTCAAATTGTCAGGTATAACAAGACTATGTTTCACTTCTGCAGTGTACTGATGGTTGGGATGAAAGGGCAATTTGCAAGTACTAGCAAAGGTGGCCAGACTATGAGCTTGCATATTTTTTTTTCTAGGAATGGCAACAAAGTCTATTTCCAGAAGGTCTTTAACCAAATCTAGGACAGTCTCTCTATATTCACTAAGTTTGGGATTGTTTACAAAGTATTCACCTTTGATTTGTTTAATAATCAATTCTGAGTCTCCCATTATAGAAACTCTTTTGGCTCCAAGTTTTCTAACCATTTGTAGCCCCAAGATTAGAGCTTCATATTTTGCCATGTTGTTTGTGCACTTAAATTTTAATATAAACGCATGTCGTTCAGAATAATTATTCTCCATGTTGTGAATCCACACTCCTACACCTAACCCTAATCTATTCACAGATCCATCAAAATCTAGATGCCATAAGGACCCGTGAAAAATGTTTTCACTATCAGTGGCTTTGTATTTTTCTTCTACAGCTGTGATTTGACTGTTGTCATGTTATGAATTGTACAAGATGAAAGAGTCCATATCAGAATGCATGGAGTATATAAGGAAATTTTGTGGTTTTTCTACACTACTCACCACGTATTTCATCAAGGTCTCTCTATAAAGTTTCCTTTATTGACCAAAAATAGATATGGTGGCATATGACATATCTAACTATAAAGATCCTTGCAATTTTTCTCCCCATGAACAAGATAACAACATTCCATATCTGGGTTAGATTCTAGCAACTACTATGTCCATCACAATACGCTTTGTTGGGCAGTGGACTAGAGTTACACATAAATCCTTAATCAAGCCAATGCATTTAACTTAGCTAGATTCAAAGGAAAACAAGTCCTTATATGGTTTGGTGATATCTAAGTTTAGTATCTCCATGATTGCTTTTGGTATTAATTTATGGGATGCCCCTAAGTCTAGCATAGCATTATATTTTGTCATGAATGTTGAGGCTAATGTAGAAAGGAGGGATTCCCCCTTGCTGATGAGTACCATTTACTTCAGGACCAAACAATAATTCAGGTTGATCATCATTCAAATTCACAATGTCCTCTCCTTCACCTATATTTAATGTTTCTGTGATCTGTGATCTATAGGATTCATTTTTTACTAGCTCGGTTAAAGGAACTGATATTTTCAAATTTTCTATTTCAGTCTTGATGTTGAAAGGTTGTGTTTTGTTTGATTGGATGTTATCTTCCTTAAAAAATGTGGTTTGTGTGTTTTTATATTGCTTTTCGGTACTTGGCATTTCAGTCTGTGTTTCAGCTGTTTTGTTTTGAATTATCCTATTTGCACTGATTTCAATAACAGTTTCAGTTTGAGTTTCAGATGAAGTTGTATCTACAATTTTTGGTCTAGAAGGCTCCTGAGTTCCCCTAGGGAGGATTTGTAAAACTTTGGTGACAAGAGCTTCTATTATCTTTTTAGTTTGGGTATGGATTGATCTCTTAGTGGGAGTTTCATTGTTCTTTTCACTTCTCAGGCTATAATGTTTGTGAACCTCATATATAGTTGATTCATAGCCCTGTTTAAAGTCAAAGGACTCTCCAGATTCTAATTGTAATTGTTGCAGTATGTACATTCCTATTCTTCTTGAGTAAGAAAAACAACATATTCATTTTTTATTCTTAATAAGTATATCTGGGTGTCATCCTCTCCTTCATGGCTTTGTGAACCCTCAACATAGTTTTCCTCGAAGGGTGGCGTAATTTGCGATCTGGTATAGCATTCTTTCCAGTGTTATGATTCTTCCTAAATTTGAGGTTTCTTATTGGGGGTGGTTGTTTATTCTCCCACTGAGTTTTTATTTCCATGTTTTCTAATCCATCCATTATTCTCTCTACACTCTTTTCTAAACTATCTATTGAACCTAGTACAACAAACCTGAACTGACTCATTAGGAGCTCTTGTAATTTTATCATATTCAGAAAGTATTTGCAGAGGGTTTTTCTTTCTCTCCCATCTATCAATGAATAATCTATGAAATGCAACTAAGTCTGCAATATGATTAATGGGTAAATCATTAAACCATTTCTTAACATCCCCAGTTAATGTTTGGCCAAACAACCTCATTTGGACATCAGATTCATCAATATCATGCAATTCAAAATAGTCAGTCATTTTGTTCACATGTTGTTGGGCAGTATACTGACCAGTAGCATCAAAAAAAAATATTTTTCTTTGGTAATCTTGGGGCGTGGCAAGGAGCTAAGCTGGTAAAACCAAAGGTGCATATCAGTCTACCATGGCTCAGATTCTGGTTTGACTAGGGGGTAAAGTAGTGGTGCTTGGGGAAGGGCTTGAAATGGATGGATATGAACCAGATGAGGTTGAGGTGTTTGGTTGGATAGGAAGTTGATGAATAACTAGTTTAGGGTATAGACTGTGGTGGATATTATTAACGAGGTGGCAGTAAATGAAGGCATATTTACAGTAATTGAAGATTGTGAAGAAATTTCAAAGGCAATAGCAATGAGGGTAGCTAGTTCAAATGATTGTTGAAGGTAAGAATCATCTATATGGCTTATCAATGTAGATGTTAAATCTTCTAACTTGTCAAAACTGTCCAGCACAATTTAATCTAAATCTAGATGTATAGCCACCTTTTTTTAACTCAATGAATTGAATAAAATTGGGCTCTACCACAATTTCATGAATTGTAGTTTCTGATTTAGTTATAAACAATGAGAGGTCAAATGAAAAATCAAATGGAATTTCCTCTAAGTCAACAATTCCTCAGGGAGTGAATTTGTTTTAACTAACTGGCTACCACTTGCTTGAGTTTCTATCTTTCTTGGTTTTCTTAAAATTCTTCGAGGGTCATCAACTATTTTAGCAAGGTTTGGATCTGGATTTTCCCTGGTATAGTGAGTCTTCTTGGGAGCCATAATTTTAACCTTTTTAATTATTTGAATGAAACTTTTCAAGAACAACTTCTAAAAATGACCTTAAGGGGCTCAAGATGAAATTTAAGGTTTCCTTAAAGTTTTATTACACTGAGGATCGAAGTCCCCAGTATGGTCGCCAATATGTTATCACTCCAAAATTTTCTTTAGAATTTGTTATAGAAAGAAATGATTAGAGGTAACCACAAACATACTTTGGAGATTAGGATATAGCCTTCCTAATACTCAGAGAGGGCTCTCTCTTTATGATTTAACTTTGTTTTAGTTAATTAATTTTAGGCTAGTTATGATTGTACTTGGGTTTTGATTTGGATTTGGTCATGGGATCACTTTCTTAGATGAATAGTGGGGTTTCTTTTACCATTGGGC
Source organism: Pinus taeda (assembly GCA_000404065.3). Classification (NCBI taxonomy): domain Eukaryota; kingdom Viridiplantae; phylum Streptophyta; class Pinopsida; order Pinales; family Pinaceae; genus Pinus; species Pinus taeda. Next base: position 146,588 of record APFE030970373.1, read on the forward strand.
TATGGGATCAAATGTCAAACAAACAAGACCGGATCAAGTTCTAAAAACAGTGTCTACATGGCAAGATAATTGAGTTACTACAGATCTCAAGGCTGGATGGTGAAGTGGTTTCCAATCAGATACATGGAGAAATTAAGGGTTCCTTAGGCTGGATTATGAAGAAAGTGAAAGAGGTCAACCGGGATGGGAGAGAAATTAAGAATTCTCAAATCCGGATATCAGAGGAAAACATAGAAATGATCAAATTTTCAAAATAGAGTGTACTTAAACAATTTCTGAGATAAATTTCCAGTTAATTCATTCAACTTTAGATAACATTTAGGTTTGTGAAATACATGAGAAAATAACAAAATCTGACAAAGAAAGCATTTCACTGCAATAGCTCAACACATGAATCTTGTAATGCAATCTCTTTATTACTTGCTCCAGTCTGTGGACTTGAAAAGTGGTACAATAACACTTAGGTTTATGATCAAAATAACTTTACAAATGTATAGAAATCCACCCCAATACTTCGAATTATGAAGTATTTATACAAAATTAATTTACAAAATATCCCAGGACCCAAACTGTCTTGGGAATTAATCTAGGAGAAAGAAATATCTTCATGCAAGAAGATAGAGACAAATATTGAACTGTTTGTTTGTTGTCCCTATTTATTAGGCTGTGTTGTCTTTAATCTTTGATATTTTTCCTTTTAATATCTACTTTGTTGTTTGGTCTTCATGCTGGATGTTCTATTCACTCTGACCTTTCAACTGATACACTTTCACTTTATACACTTTTACCTTGTTGACTTGTCATTATCCTTTTACTGTGCTTTTTCAATATTAATGTATATTTTTACCTTTTGACTATATATTTCTATAGTAAGTCATTTAATTTCTCCCATCTTTCAACATTTGGTAATTGGATATTTATCATCATCCTGTAAATCTCATCTACCTCTGTATACTTAGTAAAAGTAGGCGTATTCACAAAAAGGTGTTTTTTCTCATGCTGGAGGTAAAAAAAATTCTCAAAAGTTTGGTATAAGACCTTGCCAATAGGCATCCCCTTCATTGATGAAGTATTTACTTGATCTCTGGCCACTTCGCTGATTTTTCTACTGTAGTCCTCCTATGACATTAACTTATCGTTTATTACCAAGGGATTTGGCAAACCCTTTTGCCTCAAAATTTCAAACTTAACCATGAACCTGTCTATGCCCAGTTGCATGGTTTGGCACTTATCTTCAAGGTTTAACATTAAACTCCTCTTGGTGAGGACCCTTTTTACTTCCAATATTGTACCTATTCTGTCAGGTATCTCTAATCCCTACAATTCATATTTGTTTTTGGAGTTGAGGAAGTGAATGATCCTTGCAGCTTCCTCCGGCTTGTCTCACAATTATGCTTTTACTCTTTGTATGGCTTTTGTAGCCTCTTTTATTAAGTCAATCTACTCAAAAATTACTTTGATGGATGGCAAAATATCAATGACAGAGTCAATGATATTGGCCCAAAAATGTTCCTTAGCCTAACCTAGGGGCTCCTTCAATGTTATTTCCTTCTCCAAGCTTTTTATTCTTTCATTCATCCTAGTTGATTTATGCACTTATTCCTTGTGCATAATTTGGGCAAGCTTGTAGTCAGTTTCGAGGCTAGTCACCTTTTCCTTGAGCTTGTTCATTTTAGTGGTCTAAATGGACATGTCTTCCATTATTTTGAGCAAATTCCTTGCCTCATCACCTATTGACCCTATTGTTGTTGACCCTGTTGCTGATTAGATGATGTAGAAGCTAGTAGTCTTGTAGCCATTGGAGCTATAGGAGCCAAGGATGCTGCCAAAGTGGAAGGTACTGCAGTAGTAACTATTGGGATAATAGTGGCAGGGGTAGGCTCAAGACTAGCTTGTTTTAACTGTATCAATATATCCAACTCCCTTTCCATTTCCTTTAGTTGATCATTTAATTGTAGAACCAGGTCCATCATCTCCTCATGATTTGTTTGGCTCTCCAGGACCTCCTTTTTTGTGGGTGTTTTTAATGAGGCAACTTTACTTGTTTTTTGAGAGCTACTATATCCTCATTCTTCTTCTTGATCAACTTTTCAACAGCTTTGATGCCATTTGGATCATGGCCTAACTCAATTACTAAGTCCTCCAATGACTTGATCCTATTGTCTTTGGTCTGTGAGGAGGTAATGTTGTCTAGTGAACCCTACAGCTTATGTATAGCCATGGCCTTTCCTTTTAGGGTGGAGTAGATCATCTCTGAGCTTGTTTGTGAAATTATATCTGGTCAATGGGATGAACATCCCTAGCCAACACTTCAAAATCAATTTTTTTTGTAGTCAGCAGATGTTTTTGGCTGCTGAAAAGTAGACTACATAAAGGACACCTGCATTTTTCCTGCTTTGATATTAAAATCTGACATCAATCTACTCTGATTAGCTGGTGTGTGATTAAAGTATTGGGCATATGTTTCAGCCTTCAACTTCTCATTTCTCATCTTGATCTCCTCGTACCTGTCCTTAATATATTTTTCCTTATCGGTTGGCCTGGGGAAAGAAGAAACCTCAACACTGAGCTATCTCTTAATCAACTAAGTGTTAGAGGTTGATGGTTGTTGTGTTTCTCCTAAAGAAGTTGTGCCTTTTCTTCTTTCCACCATTGTTTTAGTGTCATTGATTTCCACTTATTCAACGGTTTCCTCCTGTTCAGTCACAAGATTCAACTTGGGCCTTTTTCTGAGCTCAAAATTCTCATTTGTGGTGTCCATAATAGAACTATAACCCTCCTCCCTATTTCTCTTTGGATTTCTCTCCTCATTTGCTGGGGTCTGTAACACAAGAGGAATATTCATGGGTTCCCCTAGTTTTGGAACCTACAGGAAAGAACTTTGATCAATTTGTTTGTCAACATAAATTAGTGTATTTTCTACATACACTATTGTGCTATCCATGTCAAATAATGTATTTTCCAACCATTCTGATTGGGTGGAAAACCTCTCAATATCAGGTCTAGGATGGTGGATGAAAGGTCCCAATTTGACCTTGATTCTCAACTTATTTATGACCCCATGAGGGTCATACTGCCACATAAAGTTGTTCCTGAATTTCATTTGTTGCAACATCTTGTTAGCCTCTAGGCCAACCTCTTTGTTATTACAAATGAAGGGGCCCAATTGGTTTTTCATTTTAAATTGGATTTTCTTCCTAGCTACTAGGAAGTTGACTTCATCTAAATTGATGATCTGCCTAAAATATTCTAGTGCAAATGTCCTCATAGTGAGGTAATTGGGCAGTTTATAAGGGGCAAGTTGGCATCCATAAACTCTAATTTCTATGTGGTTCTGGTACAGATACCAGTCTCCCACCTTGCTGTTCTTGGCCAACTATAACACCCTTTTAATTTCTTGGTTTATTTTGGAGTGAGGGCTACTGGTCAGCATGTTCATGACTAGATGGACAAATGAAATGATGAAGTCCTTATAGGTGAATGTACTGGAGTATTTTTGGATCAAGGGTGTTCAATAAACAACTGATCTTTGGTTTCCCTTGGTATCCAACTTCTAGATGCTAACAAGGAATTTATTTAACTGATAATATAAAAACATATGAAATAACACAAAGGAGTATTTTAAGACTCTCTCAGCTAGTAGTTTGGTGAACTATTCATGCATCCTGTTTGAAATGAACTAACATAGTTGTACATGATAGCAGGAGGCTTCCCTCGGCTGAAGATGGAAAGAAAGGATAGGATAACCTCATCCACACACTCATTTGAGGTATATCCTAGGATGCAAGAGAGCATGGTAATTATATGTCTACCTCTTTCTGAAAAAATGGTGGTAGCATAAGGTGGACTATCTCTGGGAGTATGGCAGTCTTCTACGATGAAAGTCTGGAAAATTTGTGTTATTTTAGCTAAGTCTTGTTTGACATATGGTCTAGCAAGTCACCAATAGAAAATGGGGCCTCATTAGGGCTTGGTTGGACCTGCAACATTTGGTTAATAGACTCTGCAGTGATGGTAAATAATAACTACTAGTTAGAGGCAACAATAGCTCTTTGGCTAGGAATATAGCAAGCATGAAAAAAATGGATGATATCTGGGAAAGGGTGCACTTTTGGAATCAAATATTTGGGTAAATTAGATTCCCAAAGGTGGATGTCATCATTCTAGTTTAAGAATCTGCCCTTACTCCAACAGTGGATCTATAGAAGGTAAGCTAGTGAAGCAATATCTTTTATTTGAAAATCCATGTCTGCTAACACTAGGTGGTCGATGTCCAGGTGAGGGGTTGACAGAGGTCTCATGTCCAGAGAGGTCTGGAAAGCCATATTTAGGATTAAAGGTATGAATTAGGCTTGTAGTGGCTGTAGAAGTAAGGTTTGGAAGCAGTAGAATAGTGGGTTGGTAGTTACAGTCTGTAAAAGAAGGGTTTGGGGTATACAAGTAAATTACTCTTCAATTTAGGAAAATATATTAATTAATTTCAATTAATTAATCTTTCAATTGGACTGTATGCTTTCAATTTAAAGGGTCATTATGGTTTTCCCAAGAATACCTGAAATTTGGTGGTATGGCTTGCAAATTGAGTTCAATGGTGAATTCAGAGGGTATGGTGGCATCAACTGTGAACTGGTTGCTCGAATTGGGTGTCCGAAGCTTCTTTAGGCGACAGAAGGTGGTCAATTTTGGTCACAGAGGTTCAGGGTGTCGCAGAATGGCTCGAGCAATAGTTACAGTGAAGGCGAGTGAAACGGGTGAATTGGGGCTTTTTCGGCCTTTTAATAGGTAACAATTACATTTGGGCACATAAACTACAAATGAATAATTGGCAGTTTTTGGTCTAGGCGGGGAGGCGGTTTTTTGGGCCATCGTACTGCTTTTGGAGGGTAGGTGGTATCTTTCACAAGCACGACATCTAGCCTAGGGCTGCCACGTAGAAGAACAGTGCCCAAGAAAAACCGTGAATCTCGCATGCTCTCGGGCTTGTATTGGTTGGGCAGTGAACCTACGAGATATGGATGTGCACCGTTGCATCTAGGGGTGGGAGATCAGATGGTTGTTGCATGGTTAAGATGCATGGAGGGAATCAAGACCAAGATTTTCGGGGCCCGAGGTTTAATTACAAATAATTGTAATTAATTAATACATAAATCTAGGGTTTAATATAAGCCGCATGTTTATTAAAGTGGGACCAGGGGTTGTTGTGGCAGGGTTTTTTAACTACACCGAGGGTTGGTGGGTTAAAAGGGTTTGTCGAGGAAATATTGTTGGGCAGTTAATTAAATAATGCAGGGGGATAAAAACTTAGGATAAGGGGGGTTTTATGGATTTTGAAGTGAAATAGGGAAATTAATAAGGGGGGAAGGTAATATTTGCAATGCGGAATGGGTTTCACACTAGGGAAAAGGGGTTTTGGTTAGGGGGATGATTTTTGTAGCGTAATTCCTAGGGGAATGTGTGAAACCAAGGGTTAAGGGTCAGAATGAGGGGTAAAAGGGTATTTAATAAGAAATGATGGGGTAATGGGCAAATTAGTAAGTAAGTATGTGGGGGTGAAATGAAATGAGGGGAAATTAATCAAACAAGCTTGTGAATATCTTTCACTCTCATAAATGCTCATGCACATGAAACATAGGATTAAGCATGATAAATGTGCTTTTGATTCAACAACATTGTGCATCTGCAACCTTTCTTCTACCTACCCTTTATTTATCCTAACATTTTTTCTTCACTTTATTGGGTGCATTTGAGCTTCGTGACCATTTATTTCCTTTCCTTTTGACAAGAAAACTATCTAATTCTAACCTTTTAACTTCCAATGGCTCAGATTAAGTTGATGAGCACATTTTTATTTCTCTACCTAACCACTGATCTTCCAAGGTTAAACAATTTGGCTAGATCTTTATTCTCTATCTATCAATATGAAATTTAAAGCATGAATAAGTCAAGATTAAGCTATTTGACCATCATGGGTTGTGGCATTTATGACAAGCTACACACAACCTTATTTTGCATAGTAAAGTAAAAAGTAGTGGCATTTGAATTTTCACACTTTCATAATCTGTTTTATTTCTGTTTGGGGTTCTTTTTTTTCACTTTTTTTATCTTTTCTCTTTCTTTTTGTCCTTTGATTATTATTTTAGGACATACCCTCTTTACATTTTTTATTTTTATTATGGAAAACATTTTGCAGAAACCAAAAGTGTGTACAATATTACAAGACTAACCATATCCAATTCAAAATTATGAATCCTATTATTATAGGACCCTAACAGGAAGATTAAGTGCATTTAGCTGATTTATTAGAGAAAGATTTCATTCTTTGATTGTTGCATTGGTTTTGTGTTCCCTATCTCTGAATTAGTGTTAACTTTCATTTAAGAAAGATCTCTTTTCTCATATAACTGCATGTAGGAGTTTTTTAGATGACAATGGTAGGGCCTTGTAATTGAAATCTAATTCAAGATCAACCGTTAAAATTTATTGAATTAACCTAAGGAAGCATTGAAACTTAACGCTCACATTTAGTGGTCTAGGCTAGAGACGTGTTCTGATATCTTTAAACCTAGAAGCTATCGTTCGTTTCGGCACTAGACAGTGCTAGTATGGACTTGTGCTCCCCATACCATTATCTATATAAAGGGAGACCCCACTAGGTTTCAATCCTTTATCCATAGGAAGCTGATTCTGCTGCCTTATGAATGTAATACACCAAACATAGCATTCGAGGTTATTGTCTGCTCGTACTTCTCAGTTCGCCAGGAGGTATTCTACAGTTCACAATCACATGGTAATATTTTTTACCTAGATCATCCTGAGTATTCATTTGATGTTTTTGACTCATTAAAATTAAAATTGTTGGAAATAATACTGAGAGGGGGGGTGAATCAGTATTATCTAATTCTTTTCTTAAATCTTCCTTATTTGTTCTTTGAATTAGTTTTGCATGTCAGTACCATAAAATAATGAGCATGAACAAAGAAAACAGATAGTCACACCAAAGAACACAAGATGTAAGGTGGAAACCCAATGTGGGTGAAAACCACCTGCTGCAATATGTCTCTATCTTCTTTCAAATTAGAAACTCCTTTTACAATGGTTTTTTACTGGTGCAGTCCTTTACCAATACGCAGGCTGCAACCTGCAGAGAGCTACAACTCTCTCTCGTTTTCCAGTTTCTCCTGGAAGGGAGCTACAACCCCTACTTCTTTTCTTACAAGGACCACTTTTCATAAATTTTCAAACTTCTGTGGTGCCGTGCACCTCCGCAGCTGCGCCTTCTGTGGCGCCTTCGCACTGCGCCTTCTGTGGCGCGTCCGCACTGCGCCTTCTGTGGCGCCTCTGTGGCGTCTCCGCACTGCGCCTTCTGTGGCGTCTCCACACTGTGCCTTCTGTGGCGCCTTCACATTCCACCTTCTGTGGCACCTCCGCACTGCGCCTTCTGTGGCGCCTCTGTGGCGTCTCCGCACTGCACCTTCTGTGGCGTCTCTGTGGCGTCTCCGCACTGTGCCTTCTGTGGCGCCTCCGCACTGCGCCTTCTGT